>CAUYPK010027446.1:0-67579 GCA_963574355.1 Loris lydekkerianus
AGCAATAACTCAGCAAGGCCTGGCCTGAAACTGCCTCTACCTACATACAGCCAACATGGTACCATGCCATTGGCCCAACCCTGTTACCACCCATCACACCACCTCATCCCCCGCCTCCTGTCCCCGCCCCTGCCCCATCCCACATATACGCAGAGGCTGCCGGTAATAAAGTTGAGTTCCTGCTTAAAAAAAAAAAAAAAAAGAAATCAGAAAGGAAGAGCAAAGAGAGGGAAGGATGGAGGGGAGTGGGGCTTTGGTGTGTGCCACACCTTTTGGGCGCAAGACACGATTGTAAGAGGGACTTTACCTAAAAAATGCAATCAGTGTAATCTGGTTTATTGTACCCTCAGTGAATCCCCAACAATAAAAAATAAAGAAATGAAAAAAAAAAAAAAAAAAAAAAAAAAGAAAGGAAGCAGCTCTGCCTCCACAGGAGCCAGGAGCAGCAGCCTCCCCTTAGCCTGTGGTCACAGAAAACAGCCCACAACATGCTAAGACATCGCCCCTGACGCCCGCTTCAGGCACTGTTTTTGGAGACTAACACTCAAAGCAACCTGGGAGTGAGGGGACACATCCCTGGGTGCCTCAATCCTTTTGACTTGCCCTGCTGGGCAGAGGCAGTTGGGACATACTCCACCCACATGCTTGCTCTTCTGGTTTCTTCTCATGAGTATGGCTGGTGTCTCAGTTATCTACTGCTGTGTAACAAACCACTCCAAAATTCAGGGCATAAAACTCATGACTGGTACTGTTCACAAAACATGAGGCAGGAATTTGGAAATGTCGTCAAGGGTGCACCTGGGTGCATTCAGCTAGGAGCTCACCTGAGGCTGAAATGCTGAGCTGTACTCTAATCCCCCAGGGCTTCTCTCTGCTGGCCTAATGCTGAGCTGGACTCTAGTTCCCCAGTGCTTCTCTCTGCTGGCCTAATGCTGAGCTGGACTCTAATCCCCCAGGGCTTCTCTCTGCTGGCCTAATGCTGAGCTGGACTCTAATCCCCCAGGGCTTTTCTCTGCTGGTCTAATGCTGAACTGGACTCTAATCCCCCAGGGCTTCTCTCTGCTGGCCTAATGCTGAGCTGGACTCTAATCCCCCAGGGCTTCTCTCTGCTGGCGTAATGCTGAGCTGGACTCTAATCCCCAGGGCTTCTCTCTGCTGGCGTAATGCTGAGCTGGACTCTAATCCCCCAGGGCTTCTCTCTGCTGGCGTAATGCTGAGCTGGACTCTAATCCCCCAGGGCTTCTCTCTGCTGGCCTTAAGCCACCTAGTCATCTAGGCTCGGCTTTCTGGCAGTTTCATGAACCAGCATGAAGAGTAAACAAACCAGAGTGGGAATGATGAGGAATTGAGAAAATAAATCACACAAGAGACATAGATTACGCAAAAGACAAAGAGATGGGATCGAGAGATCTGCAGCTACCACCAAACCGTGTGACAGCTTTATGTATATAGTACCTAAAAGAGATTGCTTATACTAACAATGTTGCAAATCAGCAAGGAAAGCTAGTGGGATTATTCTCATTTTACCAGGCCGAGGGGAAGTAAGTCAGTTAAGTAAAAATTTTATCACAAACATTATTCTTAAGTATGTGAATGGGGTGAAGATTAACTGTAGGGAGAGAAGGCTATGTATTTTTGGCAAAAGATAGGAAAGTATACAAAAACTATTAATATGTGACTTCTGGTAGAGGGAGCAAGGAGAAAGGACTTTTATTGTTTTAGGAAGGGAGGAGAAGCAGTTGGAGGTCGTTCCCTGAACGCACCTCCCAAGCTGTGGGGCTCTTTTTGTCTCACAATACACACTCCACATGGCTGGGTGGCCCCTGAGGTCCCAGAATAAGCAAGAAGAGGCTTCCAGGTCTTCTGAGAGACAGGTATTACTTGTTCTGTGTTCTTTGGGTCAGAGCAAGGGCTAGGTCCATCTGGATTCAAGAGGAGAGAGATAAAGGCCATGTGTTGATGGGTGGAGTTCCAGGAATTTGTGGCTATCATGAGCTTGCTGCCTGGGTGCAGTTTGAGATGACACTTGGGCCTCCCCAAGGTTAGTGTTGGCAAGGGAGTGGTGGATATGCCCAGCCAGGTATATCCTGTAGGTGTCTTGCCCTCCACAGTGTTGACCAGAGGTCATTGTTGCCAACTCCTGGTCACATTGATGGGAGGGTGGCCTCTCACAGGTGCCCAGGTCCACAAGTGGTCACCTGCCTTTGGCTCCAGGAGGCCTTAAGGCATGGTCAAGCTCCCTCTGCTCTAAGGTCTGGCCAGAGGCCTGAGTTTCAGTTCTTTAGAAGGACATGTGATTGTTGTGATGTTCCTGTTAACCTGGATCTAGGAAACCCTTGGTGTGTGGAGGCATGTGGAGGTTGGGGGAGGTTGGGAGGATGGGGCTGCTTGCTAGTCAAGCCCTAAGTCCCTTGTAGGCAAGATATCATTCCTCACTTGGTTCCACCAAAAAGTCTCCAAGGAGAGAAGGGAACAATGCCCCACAGGACTGGGGAAACGGCACAATGTGGTGGGTGAGTGGGGCTTGGATTTGCCCAATTGTGATCAAAATGTATTTTGCTTTCTGTATCCTAATGTTGAAAATTGTTGAAAATAGTTGAAATATGTTGAAATGTTGAAATAGTTGAAAATTGTGTAGCATTTCTATTTTTAATTTTTCTACCTGAATTTGTTTTAACATAAAATGACGTTTTAGTAGTCACAATGAGTCACGGTGGTGTCGGGAGATATACTCAGTTTCTCAGTCACACACCTAGCAGGGTTCCCTGTGTCCCAGCAGAAAGTGACAAAGCTGAGAAAGTTCTTGTCATAAAACTGTTTTGTCTGCACAGGCTTACTGGAGGTGGCATTCTCCAGGGTCCTGTCTGAGGTGGCCAAGGGCTTGTGGGCACCAGGCAGATCAGCATTTGTTGCTGGGGGCTCCAGTGGGAGGCCCAGGTGGAGGCTTAGTGGCAGCTGGTGCCGGAAGGCCTAGCCCCTGCCAGGGGGCCCATCCTTGGCTCTGGGGAGGCTGTGTGGCAAGTCAGGCCCACAGTCTGTCATGAGCCCCAGATAGCAGGTCATTTACTAAGCCTGGTTTTAACAAGCTTCTTCAAGTATTTTCTTTCTTATTCCCTTCACCTTACCCCACCCCTAAGTATTTTCTTATTTACACCTCTCAACACCCCTGTGGCAGAGGTACTACAATTATCCCTGTCTCTTTTTAGGGCACTTTGTGGTGGGTGAGTGGGGGCTTGGATTTAACCCAGGTGCTTCCTTGACCGCTGGCCACACTGCCTGGCTCCAGAGCAGAGCCTGTAGGGCTAGGGGGGCTGTGAGCACTTCTGCTCAGCCCTCATATTGCACTGGCTCCTGCCAGAGGAGAGGGGGAAGGGGCCTCCATCTTGGTGGGGCAGGAAGGGCCTGGTCTTCACAATGTGAATCTGTTCAATCCTGTTGTCTGTGTCTATCTACCAGGTCCGGTTTATGCATAGGGAAACAGATCCTCCAGGAAAATAACTGGGCCACCTGAGCTTTGAGATGTCTCTGAGGAAGGTCATGCAGCCCCTCCCTCACCAGTGTTTGAGGATGGGGTGTGAGGCAGCTCTGCGGTCCTGGCATCCAGCCATCCCTAGGGCCCTATCCATGCCCTGACCTAACTGGGTAGGGGATCAGACGCCCAGAGCATTGTGCTGAGTCAGGGGAAGAAAACAACCTCATCCCTGAGTAAGAGGGCTGAAGGACCCCATGTGAGCAGGTGGGCACTGCTTGCCTTGGGATAGAGGGCTGCAAGAGGGAAACACCCTGGGCCCCCACATGGGGGCTGTGCAAGGCAGCAGGAGGCAGTGGGAAAAACAGAGTGCTCTGGGTGGGGGATGATGTTGTCCTCCAGCAGGAGGAGTGGGCACAATATTTGTGTGATCCATGTTGATAGGCATTGGCAGACAGGAGATGGTTTTGTTGCCTCGTTTCAGGCACATAGAAAAGTGCCTCTCTCCTAGCCCCAGCCCAACCCCTGGCCTCCCTCCTAAGTGCATCTGCCGTCCCTCATCAGAGCTAGGCTTACATGCTGGAAAGTTCAGACAACAGAGTTTCTTTGGGAAGCAGAAAAAAGATGGGCAGGGAAGTTGGAGTCAGAAGGCCTTAAGAGCCCATCTGCTATTCAGCCTGACCTTGAGCAAACCTTCCATCATCCTCATTAGACAGTGAGGGGGGGACTAGGTGAGCATTTCTGAATGTTACTCTGAGTCGCCTAGATCATCAAGAGCTGGGGTGGGGCTGTTAAATTATCATAATAACACTACTCAATTATAGCTCCCACTTCCTCTGGATGCTTTGAAGGTTGAACAAGTCAGAACAGCCAGCGCTCATGGTGGAGGCTGTGAGTGCTATGTGGCTAGTGTTTGAAAATTATTGGTTTTATTATTTGCATCATTCTCTGAGTTTGGGTTGATTCTTGGGCCCTACCCTGGACTCCTGAATCAGTACCCCTGCAAGTAGGAGCCAGGAATCTGCCATGTAGGAACCTAAGACTTGAGGCCCAGAGTTCTGAGGTGGGAAACTGCTGAGGTCTTGCTGCATTCAGGGGGAGAAGGATTCCTGCCAGCAGCATGCCCACATCCTGCACCAGCTCTAAACACGGCCACAGCACTCCATAACCTGATGGAAGCCTTCAAGCTGATACTATGTGTATATTGTGCTGCTGAGGCTTCAGAGTCAGAGAATGAGGCTGACTTTCCACCAGAATGCTCAGACCAGGAAGTGGGCTCAGGTTCACAGGGAGAGAAAGGCCATGCATGTGTAAATGTTACAAGTCTCAGCTACCACTCTTGAGAATCTTTTTCTTGACTATTGATGAAGGAAAGAGCACAGAGAGCATAGTTTCTGTTTTCTCTAAGTCGCCACACACTTCTACTTTCTTTATTAAGTATATTTTTGGGCAAGAAAGTATGTGACTTTGAAAATCAGTTCGCAACAAGCTGTGCAATGGTAATAATATCTTGTTTACGTCTCTGACATGCAAGATCCACACAGATTCAGGCAGGGGCCCGTGGAACCCTGGGGATCACCTGCTGGGCAGGTAGGCTCAGGCTGAGTGCACACACAAGTGGTTTCTGACTGCGTTTTCTAGCTTTTCTCCTATGGGACCCCCTTGCTTCCAGCTTCAGTCCTGTTTTTCCAAGAGCAGACCTGCTTTTTCTAGCACCCAGCTAGAATCGCATCCTGCAGTGGTCTGGGGGCCAAGCAGGGCTCCCCTCGATCCTGGGGCTGTGTGATTTAGAAAAAGCCACCAGACCTCTCTGAGCCTCATGTTTATCATTTAAAAAATACAGATAGTAAACTTCACTTTCATGATACTTGATGAGGCCTTTAAAAGCCTTTGTAACCTCTACAGAGGATGAAGAGATTAGGATACAGAGCAGGTGAGTCCCTGGATCAAGAACATGCAGGAAGAAACAGCAGAACAGTTTCTGGGGCCCTCTGGTCCCAAGCCTGTGTAAATCTGCCTTATTGGTTTTGTAAAGCACCAGCCCAAAGGCTTAAGGAAAAGCAGGCAGCCAGGAGTGACTCTGCTTTCAAGGAGATTAGATGTGTCATTGCATCCATGCCTCTTTCTGCACACTGTTGGGTATGTTGAAAAATATTCCTGGGCAGCTCCTGTGGCTCAAAGGAGTAGGGCGCCAGCCCCATATGCCAGAAATGGCGAGTTCAAACCCAGCTCTGGCCAGAAGCTGCAAAAAAAAAAAAAAAAAAAAAAATTCCTCACAAAGTCCTAGGTTTGGATACATCCTCTGTGATAATGATCATCGACACCAGAACATTTTTTCTGGAATTGAAAAACGAAGTCATAATGTCCCATTTTAAAGCCTAAACCAGGGGAACCTGAGTAGCAGCTTTTCTTTGAGAAGCGGCAGCACAGGAGAACCAGGTTGAAAGAGAATGGCAGGCAGAGGAGGTAGGTGGCCAGCCACGTGTGTGTATGTGGGGTGGTCAGGGCTGTCCAGGGAGGGTGTGTATGATGCTGAGGTGCTGGGTTGGAGGGCTGGGAGGGAGGGCTCAGGCTGGGCAGCAGGGCAGGCCTGAGCTGGAGGCCCACTCTGTCAGCTTCCGGGGAAAGCCCCTCTGTGGGCAGCTCCTCACTCCAGGCTACCCAGTATCCCTGTGCTTTGTGGCTTGTGGGCTGTCAGGTGCTTCTAAACAGCCCCTGGGGCCTCTGTAGCCAGTTGCTCAGGATAGAGCCACAGTTTGGTGTCTGGTCTCACGGCACGATGGCATGGCAATGAATTCATCAGAATCAGTGAAATAGTTCTTAAAGGATTTTTGGTCCATTTATTTATTCAATAATTTCTTTTGAGGATCTACTATGTGTTAAGCCTTGTTGTAGGCCCTAGCGATACTGTGGTAAACAAAACTGATAAAAATCTTACCCTAGAGGACCTGATAATCTAGTGAGGAAACAGGCAGAAAAATATAAACAAACTGAATCATATTCATGATATTTAAACTGAGACTGAGAGGCTGGGGCTTAGTTCCCACCACTGCTCCCCTGTGTCCTGGTGCCTCATGACCACCCTTGACCATGCCTGCCTGCGGGCCTGTGGTCTCCCATGACACAGAATCTCAGCAGTGCTTGGCAGGTGACAGCTGAATGAAAGAAGGAAGGATCAGGCGAGTTTGGTTGTTTGCTGCGAGGGACCCTCCTGCCCTGGCATAGACTACAGCAGTGGGCATGGCTACCTCTAAGGCCTGAGAGTGGCCAGGCACACAGTGGGTCAGAGTCTGTGCAGGAACTTCAGCTAGGCCTTTACGTCACAGTCCACTGTCTGCCTGCTCTCTGCTCTGCAGGGAGCAGGGCATTTCTACGTCCTGATGCAAGATGCCTTCACTCTTCAACAGCTCTGGGATGTCTGATGTCATGTGTTCACTTTCTAGAAAGTTCTCTAAGTTCTGTCCTAATCTATGTTGGTCTGATAAGGCATCACCCTACTATAGGATACAAATTAGTTTTTGTTTAGTTTATTTTTTCAAACACTTGTATCTAGCTGAAAGCAGAATGTTCATCACCCTTTGAATGGAACCACTAGCTTGATGTAGCTCACAAGAACAGACTCCCACACCACTTGGGTCATCACAGAGAGCACACGTCATCACGTTATCTCACCTTTACAAAGGTCGGGTCCTCTGCTGACATGGAGGTAGCACATTCCTCTGATAAAGAATGGAGGTTGAAAGGCCTACAGGATGAGACTGCTCACCAGGATGGGGAAGACAGAGGAAGGAAGGGATACAGGGCCTGGCCTCACTGCCTGCTGGCATCTCACCCCCCCCACCCCCCACCCCCGGTGATAATGACTGCATGGGAGGACTGTGGTGCAGCACATCTGTGGAGAGCATAGCATCCCACAGCTGCACAGTAGTCAGTCTAGCCTGGGCAACAGAAAATCTGTCTCAAAAACAGGACAAAACAGACCAAAAATAAAAAAATTAAAAAAAAAAAAAACCCAACAGATGTAAAAGATGCTCCAGAAGTAGAGTGAAAAGCAACAATCCCTTGTCTCTTTCCTGTCTCCACTCACCTTTCAGCCCAGTTACAGGAAGCAAGTGTGCTGCCCACATAGGGCAGTAAATAGTATATGTACTTAAATTATATATGATTTATTTAAAACTGTGTGGATTGTGTTGCTACTTTCTTGTTTTAACCCAGCAGCATGTCTTACAAATGTTTTAGTGGGGTTTATGTTTATGTTATTGTTACGTAGTTTAGATAGGTCAGGATTTATTTAACCACCCTTCTACTGAAGACATTTGTGATTTTATGCTTTAGTCCCATTGCTATGCTGTGGTGAATGACCTTGTGTATGCATATTTGTGCCCAGATGTAACGGTATCTGTGAGATGGATTCTTGGAACTAGAATTGCCATGTACAGTGGTGTGAACTATTTAAGCATTAGCAAACTACTCTAGGTAAGACTATGGCAATTAAACTCCTTCTGAGGCTTTAGGAGAGACTGGTACAACAACAGTGTTTTCTCCACTAAATTTGTGGTCTGCATGTAAGTGTGGATTTCTGTGTACACAAAACCACACAGAAACATGGCAAAGAGTATGGGAAAATTTAGTGGGGAATGCTGTGTCAGTATATATGGAGTTATAAAAGAGTTTTAAAAAGAGCAGTGCCATGTAGAAAATGAATATAAATGTACTGAGGACAGCCATGCCCTAAAAAAAAGTAGGTATTCCTCATGATGTGACTTCAAAATATAGTTAATGATCATGAAAGTCAGCCAGCTCTTACGGGCGACCTCTGTGCAAATCCCCATAATACATTTTTATCTGTCAGATTTTTTTTTAGGTTATTTTTTATTGTTTTCTCCCACCATTTTCAATTGTCAGCATTATTTTTTTTTTTCACATTCCACTATGCTATGTATTTCGTCCTTGCATCATCTCCAGTACTGAAGTTATTACAGGTAGTTCTAATTTATTTTATGCATTTTTTACAAATGGGACTCCACAAAAGTGCATTATTACAACATTGACTTTGCATGTAAGCATTGTGTATGTATGTAAAAAAGTTGAAGCTTCCTCCGTAAATGAAGAGACATATTTTTGCACATCTGCATCTGTGAAAGTTTCTCGAGGTAGGGGCTCTTAGGGAGACTGCATATGTGAGGGTGACTCATCCCAGTGTTTGATGGATCTCATCCAAACACTTTGGTTGTCCATCAGGTTGTTTCAGATGAACACAGCTGTATAAGCCTTTTCTTTATGACTATGGTTTGGCTGCTCTTCTCTGTTATACCCATGCAGCTGAGTGTTTATGCTGGAAAATGTTGTTATTGCCTATTTTATCGTGTAAAGAGATCTATGAAGTGTTCTGTCATGTTTTTATGTTTCTCAAATAACCCCCTTTTAAAAATGTAAATATATGCTTTTTAAAGAAATTATTTAAATTATATTTTCCAGAATTATATTTTCAGGATTTTGATCTTTTGGAATTTCAACACTCAGGTTTATGGTCTAAACCCACACATACGTGTGTGTGTGCACATACATAGGAGCACACACATAGGGGGACACACACAGGGAGCACACACACAGGGGGACACACACAGGAGCACACACACATGGGGACACACACAGGGAGCACACACACAGGAGTACACACAGGAGTACACACACATGGGGACACACACAGGGAGCACACACACAGGGGTACACACACAGGAGTACACACACAGAGGGACACATAGCACACACACAGGGGGACACACACAGGGAGCACACACACACAGGAGTACACACAGGGGACACACATACAGGAGCACAGACACAGGGAGCACACACAGGAGTACACACACAGGGGGACACACACACACGGGGATACACACACAGGAGTACACACACAGGGGGACACACACAGGAGCACACACACAGGGGGACACACACAGGGAGCACACACACACAGGAGTACACAGACAGGAGTACACACACAGGGGGACACACACAGGAGCATACACACACAGGAGTACACACACAGGAGTACACACACAGGGGGACACACACAGGGAGCACACACACATAGGAGGACACACACACACAGGAGCATACACACAGGAGTATACACACGGGGACACACACAGGGAGCACACACACAGGAGTACACACACAGGGGGACACACACACGAGTACACACACAGGGGGACACACACAGGAGTACACACACAGGGGGACACACACAGGGGGACACACACAGGAGTACACAGGGGGACACACACAGGAGCACACACACAGGGAGCACATACACAGGAGTACACATACAGGAGTACACACACAGGGGGCATACACAGGGAGCACACGCACAGGAGTATACACAGGAGCACACACACAGGGGGACAGACACAGGAGTACACACACAGGCGGACACACACAGGGAGCACACACACACAGGACGACACACACAGGGGGACACACACACACAGGAGCACACACACATACAGGAGCACACACACAAAGGGGGACACACAAAGGAGCACACACAGGAACACACACACTCAGGGGGTCACATACATGGGGGGACACATACATGAGGGGATACACACAGGAGCACACACACGGGGGGACACACACACAGGGGGACATACACAGGGACATGCACACAGGGGGACACATGGGGGCATAGACAGGGGGCACACACACAGGAGACACACACGGGGGACACACATGGGAGGCACAGAGGGGGATACACACAAGGGGGGGATACACACAAGGGGGGCACACATGGGGCACACACATGGGGGTATACACATAAGGGGACACACACAGAGGACACACATGGGGGACAAACATAGAGACATGCACATAGGGGGACACATGGGGGCACAGACAGGGGGACACACACAGAGGGTACACACAAAGGAGGACACACACGGGGGTACACACAGGGGGACACATACTGTGGGGCACATACATGAGGGGGGCCACACAGGAGCCACACACACAGGGGGTACGTACCTAGGGACACACAGGGGGGGACACACAGGGGGGCACACACGGGGACATACACATGGGGAGCACATACACAGGGGGCACACAGGGAGCACACACAGGGCCACGTACACAGGAGGGCATGCAGGGAGCACACACAGGGCCATGTACACAGGAGGGCACAAAGGGAGCACACACAGGGCCCTGTACACAGGAGGGCACACAGGGAGCACACACAGGGCCGTGTACACAGGAGGCACACAGGGAGACACACACAGGGCCGTGTACACAGGAGGGCACACAGGGAGCACACACAGGGCTGTGTACACACGAGGGCACACAGGGAGACACTCACAGGGCCGTGTACACAGGAGGGCACACAGGGAGCACACACAGGGCCGTGTACACAGGAGGGCACACAGGGAGACACACACAGGGCCGTGTACACAGGAGGGCACGCAGGTAGACACACACACAGGGCCATGTACACATGAGGGCACGCAGGGAGACACACACAGGGCCATGTACACACGAGGGCACCCAGAGGGACACACACAGGGCCATGTACACAGGAGGGCACACAGGGAGCACACACAGGGCCATGTACACAGGAGGGCACACGTGCTTTCTGGTAGGCTATATGAGAGATGGTCATCAATAGTCATTTATAAGGTGTTGGCAGGGGTGGAGAAGATGTCTTTTCTTCTTATGCTATTTTTTAAACCATATGCACATATTACTTTATTAAATTAATTTAGCAGTTTAAACAACTGATTTTTCTCATTGAACAAGTATTTTCTCTGGTAGCCTTTACCTGTGGATCAGAGGATTCTGCCCTACAGCTAGACTCTGGACTTTCCCCTAAGGTCCTTTTGATTGCTGGGTTTCAGCCTTTGACAGTTAGTCCAAGGGGGAACTAACTGAAATTGTTGCCGTTTGGTTTTGTGTCCCCTTTCTAGGGGCTGCTGTCCAGTTTTGAGCTGTGACTCATTGAGCCCCAACCACAGACCAGGCTCATGTCCTGAAAACTGGGCTTTGGCTGATGTTTCTTGCATTTGCTCATGAAATCAGCCAATTATGGTGCCCGCTTCCCCCAAGACAGATTCCTACTGGCTTGTCTATGCATTACCCCAAATGTCCCTCTGTGTTTCCTGACCCAAGGTTCCAAGAGTACTATTTGGTGAGAGGTCCTCAGAGGGCAGGATGTGTGTGTGTGGAGGGGTGTTTAGGGCCCTGCTGCTTGTGTCTCTCCAGGCAGCAGATGGCCTGCCCTCACTTAGTAAAAATGATCTGGGGTTTGTGAGGGGTATGTGTGTATACTTTGATCCGAAAGTGAAATCACTGAATCTTTTAGCAGGTTCTGAATTTTCAGATCTTATCATGAGGAGTGGAAAACATCTTTTAAAACATGCATCAAAATTCTTTTGTGCAGACCCAGACCACTGATCTAGAAGGACAGGACCCTGATTTTTGGGTCCTCTGTATCCTTTGGTTGTTTTCTTTCCTCTAATGGGAATGGAGAGTAAAAAGCCCAGCCCAAGACCCCGCTGTGTGCCTCCTCCCATGTGCTGACCTTGTGGGCACTGGGACACATGGTGGCTCAGCATTATCCAGTGAGAGGGGCTATTTCTAGTAGTGCAATTTGGGGAAATGATTTACTCTTACTTTAAATGGGTGTGTTGCTTCCTAGTGGGTAGAAAGCCCAGCATTCTCCTTTTGGATAATATCCAAGTTTTGCTCTTTATTTTTCATTACAGAAAGCTTTGTGCACTTGTTTCTTGACAGTGGAGGGCATCTATTTTCTTCTCCTTCTAGGCACACAAAATTCCCAACATGCATGTGAAGAGAAAGACAATTATTTGAATAATGTTAATGAATAAATATTTTAAGTGATTTCCCAAAAGACTACCTGCTGATAAATATTTAGTGTACTTTTAATGATGAGGCTGCATCTGTTTTCTCTCCTCGCTAGCCTGGGATTTGACAGTCAATAAAGACTCAGACATTTACTTCTTCTTAGGGGAAATGGCCTCATGGCTGACCCAACGGCAACCTCCATTGCATGGGCATCAGCCTGAAGGTTCCTTGTAGAGAACCAGAGGGGATGGGATGTATTCAGGATCAAGTTCTAACAGGACTTTGACTTGTCCTGGGACCTCAGGAAAATGGTTTAGCTTTGTTGGGATTTGGTTTGCTCCAGAAATTTTGGTTTCCTAATACCTCCTTTGAAAGATTATTTCGTAGATTAACTGCTATAACCCTTGTGAATGCACCTAGCAGCGTACCCACACGTGGCAGCTAGAGGATTGTGCCATAAATTCTATTTTACTTTCTTTATCTCCAATATACTTACACATAACAACCCAATAGTAATGAGAATCTTTTTCAACACGCTAATGGGGCCCAGAGACTCACACTGTCCTCTTGGTTTATATTGCACTGTCTTGACAGTAGTGCTAGTTTGGTGTGGACTCCAGTTTGCGTGAGCCTTAAATCCTTCTACTTCCCCATTACTAATATGGGTAAAGTCATGGCCACTCTTGCAGGACAGGGAGGAAAAGCAACGATCTCCTTTGAACATAACTTAACTCCTGTGGTTTGCCTATGAGGAGGAAATTGCAGATTCAAATTATAATGGAACTTGAAGGAAGTTTTTAGTATCTGGGGGAGAACTGTGACAGACGGTGCCACTTAAAACTTATGAATAATCTACAAGCAAAAGGATATTCATAGTTAGGAAAGCAAACCTGCCTGTCTAAAGAGAATTGCAGGAAAAACCAAAGATGCCAGCCTAGTAGCTTTCGTTTAACAAATTAGCTTAATGGGACAGCTAAATTTAGCATACCTTCTGCATGGAGTGTTCTTGAAGTGGGTTTTGTCTTACATTTCAGAAGTCTTCTATTTTGTCATCAAAGTGCACATCTGGGGGTATTTTAATTGCTGTTTGGCACTCAGCTGTATGGAATCTGCAAGCACTCTGTGCGTTTACCACACAGCTGCACACAGATGACCACGTTATCTATGACAAATGCAGACAGTATCCTATCAGAACAGCAAGGTTCTGGTTGTGTAGAATTGAAAAGTCAAGAAGTATAATTAACTGTCCAATTCTTCTTTTTTTAGCTGCTTTATTGAGATATAACTCACATTCTGTAAAATTTCTCCGTTTCTAGTACACAATATTTTAGTTTATCCATTGAGTTGTACAACCATTGCCGCAATCTAATTTTGCAATATTTTTGTCAAACCCCCCAAATAAATCTTGTACCCATTAGTAGTCATTGATAATTACCCCTGCCCTCAACCTTACGCAAAAATTAAGCTACTTTCTGTCTATATAGATTTGCCCATTCTGGACATTCCATATCAATAAAATCATATAATATATGGTGTTTTGTGATTGATATCATTCACTTAGCAAACTGTTTTGTAGATTCATGCATGTCATAGCATATATTAGAATTTCATTTTTTTTGTATTCCAAATAATATTTTGTTGTATTGATAGATATGGTTACTACGTTTTATTTATCCATTCATCAGTTGCTGGACGCTGAGGTGCTTCTACTTTTTGGCTATTGTGAATAATGTTCCTATCAATGTATCTCACAGAGAAATGTATGTTCAGATCCTTTATCCACTTTTACAATTGGATTATTGATCTTTTATAAGAGAGTGGCATGAATTCTTTATGTATTCTGCATACCATTCCCATTTTCAGACATTTGATTTGCAAATATTTCCTCCCATTCCGTAAGACGTCTTTTCACTTCTTGATGAAGAATGGCAATTCTTAGTTTTAATGAAATCCACCTTATCTATTTTTTCTTCCATTGCCTTTGCTTTGGCCTGATCTAAGGTCATAAGGATTTACTCCCATACTTTCTTCTAAGAGTGTTAACAGGCTGACTTAAGTCTGTGATTCATTTTGAGTTAATTTTTGTATATTATGTGAGGAAAAGTCCCAACTTTATTCTTTTGCATGTAGATCCAGTTGACTCAGTAATATCTGTTTAAAAGATGATTCTTTTGCCATTGATTTGTCTCAGCACCATTGTTGAAAAATCAATAAACAATAGATGTAAAGATGTATTTCTAGACTCTTAATTCTATTCCATTGATATACCTGTCTATCCTATGGCTGTATTACACTGCCTTGATTACTGTAGCTATGTAGTTAAGTTTTCAAATTATGCAGAAGGAGTCTTCCAATATTATACTTCTTTTTCAAGATTGCTTTGGCTATTTTGAGTCCCTTCTATTTCCATGTGAATTTTAGAAGCATTTTCTCACTATCTGAAAAATAAGGCATTTTGGATTGTGATGGGGATTACATTCAATCTGTAGATCAATTTGAGGAGTATTTCCATCTTAACAATATTAAGTCTTCCAGTACTTGAACATGAGATACGTTTTGGTTTATTTAGATCTTTACTTTCTTTCACTAATATTTTGTAGTTTTTTCAATGAACAAGACTTAAACTTCTTTTGGTAATTCATTCTCTGGGGCTATTATAAATGAAATTATTTCTTTAAATTTAATTTTTGTATTGTTCGTTGTTAGCATATAGAAATACAGGGTTTTTTTTTTGGGTTTTTTTTTAAATTTATCTTGTCTTTTGCAACCTTGCTGAACTTAATAGTTCTAAACAGATTTTTAGTGGGTTCCTTAGAATTTTCCATATTCCATATCATGTCATCTGTAAGTAGAAATAGCATTACTTCTGCAGATGGAGAAAACTTTCTAGATACCTAAAGGATAAATACAAATTGCTTTTCTTTATTCCTACTTATGCTTTTTTTTTCAAATCTATTTTTTCCATTATCAATAAATTTATTTCATCTTTTATGGTTGCTTTTTATATGATACTATATTTCATATTTGTCATTCTTTTACTTTCAATTTCTTTGTATCTTTGGATCTAAAGTGTGTCTCATATAGAGAGAATATTGTCGAATCTTTTTTTTTTTAATGTCTTCAACATTTTTGTTCTCTGTTTGTGTATGTACCTCTTTTCACTTATTCTGCTTGAGTTAATTTGAACTTCTTGGATGTGAAAGATTATGTTTTTCATAAGATTTGCTAAGTTTTCAACCATTATTTTTAAAACAATTTTTTTCTCTCCTTTTCTTTTTCTTTTGGTACTTCCATTATGTATATGCTCAATGTTGTCTCACATTATTCTGAGGCTCTCTTCACTTTTCTTTATTCTTTACTCTCTCTGTTTTTCAGAACACATAATATCTATTGATTTATGTTCAAATTTACTCATTCTTTTTTCCATTGGCTCAGATCTTGTGCTTCTACTGTAAAAATTTTGTATTTCAGTTATTTATTTTTTAACTCTAGAACTTCTACTTTTTAAGATTTCTTTTTATCAATATTCTTTATTTGATTAAATATTGTTATTATACTGACTTCAAATTTTTAAAGATAATTTCTTTTAATTTGTTTGAACATACTTATAATTGATTTGAAGTCTTTGTTTCCTAAATCCAATATATGCTTAACCTTAAAGGCAATATTTATTGCCTCCTTTAAAAAATTATTTCTCTGTTTATGGGGAAAACAAGTTTACCTGTTTCTTTGCATATTTTGTATTTTTTAACTAGAAATTTTAAATAATCTTATTGTAGCAACTCTGGATATGGATCCTCTCCTCTGGGGCTTATTAGTGTCTGCTTATTTATTCGTTTAGTGACTTAGCTGGATTATTTCATGAAATACATTTCTGCTGTAGTGTGTGGTCTCACACCCAAGAGGGCACAACTTGGAGCATGTGACTGTTTCCCTGAGTGCCTGGGATGACAATAGTGTCAGCTAGGCTCTATTTGATTATTTCTTTTCCTCATCAGCCCCATACACTTTTGGATGGTCTGCCTCTATTAGTATCACACCATTTGTTAGCCCCCATTAATCACTTGTGGTTACTATATATCTTTTAGCAATCCCCTGGAGCATATAGTTTGCCATAATTTGTTTCAAGTGAAGTAGCATCCCTTTGTAGGGGCAAAGCATTTCTAGTCTTTGAGGTTGCTCTAATCCCAGAGGGCTCTTCTTAGCTGTTTCTTTGCCTGTTTTTTTTTTTTTTTTTTTTTTTTTTTCCTCTTTCTTTTCTGTTAAATTTCTTGCTGACCTGCCATCTTTCTGAACTGTCATCTTTAACTTATTGTTAAAAAAATTATGAAGCTACTAGCAACCCTTGGTTGCTTACTACCAAGGTAGCCATCATTTGTAACAACATTCATAGGCACAATCTTCCATATGCTTTGTTTCAAATAAAGCTAGTCTCTTTAGGCAAAGCCACAGAGCAAACTCTTCGTATGGCCTGTCTCTCTTCCTGAGCAGAACCTTGGCACCACTGCCTCAGAGTTGGAGGTTGGACAATGTCTTGCTTCCCCTGAGGGCACACCCCTGCTTTCCAAGCAGGGATCTGGACAGCAATGGCATTTACTGGTTATCAGTTTATCCTTCCTAGTATGAGACTGCCAACCTAGTAGACTGGGGCAGGATGTTCAGGACCCAGTGTTTATGCTCTGCTGTATCTGGAGCAGAGCTTCTGCCCTATGGGAGGGTACTGAGAGGGGGAAGGAGCTCCAGTTCTCTTGGGACTATAACTGCCTGGAGTACAGCTTCTGTAATATAGAGCTGGTGGTGAGGAAGTAGGGGAAGCAAGGGGAAACCATAGCTTTGGATTAGAAACTTATGGGGGAGAGAGCCCCATCCTAGCCACACCTGCTAAAAGTAGAGCTTCCATCACAGTGAGCTCTTGGGGAGGGGTAGGAGAGTGGATATAAGTGAATCTTAGCTCAAATACCACAAACTCTTACTGTTTTTACTCAAATTTTGATTTCCTCCAATAGATGTTTTTCCACTTTCTGTATGTCTTAGGACAGTTTCCAGAGACCTTGAGTATTATTTTTAAAATTCATTTTCAGGGGTGGCGCCTGTGGCTCAAAGGAGTGGGGCCCTGGCTCCATATACTGGAGGTGGTGGGTTCAAGCCCTGGCCAAAAACTGCAAAAAAAAAAAAAAAAAAATTATTTTCAGCAATTAAATAAGAAGTTCTTTGGTATCAGTACCATTATATGCAGATCAGCAAAAGCAGTGAAGTCCAGCCAGAGATGAAAATTGGGTTTCCTTTTTGAACAATGTTCAGAAATGTCATAACACAGGTCTAGTCCATGGCAGAGGTGGTACAAGGACCCTGTCCTCCTGAACCCTGCGTGTTCTCTATGGTTTAATGTCCATTATCCTCCCTGAATCTTTTTAAAAATGCGTTCACCATGGCTGTCATCTTGTGTTGCATTCTTTGGCAGTCAATAATTTGGATAACTTCTACTATCCTAAGGTCTTACACAAAAACTCAAATGAGCTTATGTGAAAGTGTATCCCCAGGTCATGTCCCTAGAAAGCAGATAAGTTATTTTTTGTCACAAACATAATATCTTGTTAATTTTGGAAAGGAAATTTTTAATTTTTAATTAAATTTTTAATTATTGTTAATTTTTGTAAGGAAAACAATAGGTATGTCCTTTAGTTTTCAACTATGTGCAAGGATACATCAGTACTAAGAACTGAAATCGGCTTTTCATAACCCAAATGATGGTCTTATCTTTTGGGTTGTCCTCAGGAAAGGATTGGAGCCTGGTACCAGATTAGTCAGACAAAGGGAGGTAATGGAACCTGGGTAGCAAAGGAAGAATATCCTAAAACAAAGATCTGGGAAACCTTCAGATGTATTAGGCACCACACAGGCTCATAGGCAGCAAACCATCTGGGGGTCTATTGGCCAAATGCAGCAGACAGTACTTTTCAATGTTATGCTGTTGACAACAGATGTGTTCATCCAACATCTCACATCCAGACTCTGGGCATAAATGGAGCCCAACAACTGGGTAGCTGGAAACTTTTAAATGGAGGATGAAGTGTTTAAATTTTGCTGGGAGGGGTAGTTATTACAATAGACTCAGCCACAGAGATTTTTTTCCTTAAAGAAACATTTCTGTTCCCTGAAGGTACATGTTCTGTTGCCAATAGAACAGCAAAGTTTGCATTTATTTATTATTTCTATTGTGGAATCAAACATGAATAGGATGCCTGGAAAAAGCTTCTGCTCTATGAGTGGGGGCTGGGCCAGAGAAGGGAGCCCAGGTGTTTAGGACTTGTGTTAATTTCCTGGCAGATTAGAGAATAAAGGCGGAGAGAGGTTAAAGCAAGGACTTGTCTGCCAAGTCAATTGAAGGCAGGATGATCAAGGGAACTGCCTGGGACCAGGGAATGGCTATTTTAAGCAGATATAAACAAAAGTGTGTTCACCTTCATAGATCCTTCTTGGGTCAGCCAAGTGGCACTTGCTACAGTTAACTATGCTGGTATATTTATTCCTGTGTCCCACTGGGTTGACTTAAATCTCTCACCTCTGCTCATCCTTAAAAGTTAAAACAAACCACAAAATAACACAGGCAAAATAAAAAAATGACCCATTTTTTTCACATTACTTAAAAAACATTCCTAATAGCAAAAAACAAAACAAAACAAAAAAACCTCTGAGCAAAAGTGTCTAATATAAATTGTTTATATAAAAATAAAATGTACATATTTTGAAAGCAAAGCTAAAAACATGACACAGTAGGGACATATGTAAACAAATGTAACTGGTAATGGTTTAATTTTCTTGGTATATAAATAGCTTTTATAGCTAAATAAGAAAATGTAAATGCCATAGTATATAAATGGGCAAACTATAGACAATTTGAAAAAGACGTATGTGTGGCTAATGAATATGTAAACATACTAGATACATTATTAATAACCAAAGAAAGGTAAATGAAAATGAGATAACACTTACCTCATTGAATTAGCAAAGCCATTTGAAAGGGTAAAATGCATCTTTGATACGTTAAATTAATTACGAATGCATCTAATACAGTGGGAGAAGGAATCAAATGAATTCCTAATCAGGAATTCCTTTCCCAATTATATATTGGGAGAAGGAATAAAAATTGGTATGATTGTTGTGGAAAGTGAGTTGGTGAAAAGTGTCAAAAGCTATAAATTAAGTTTACAGTTTTATTTTTAAGGATTTTTTTTAATGGGTTCATATGGGGATACATATGACTGGGTTACATGATTTGCATTTGTAAGGTAAAATTCAAAGTCTGAGTTGTAGTTGAGTCCTTCATCCAGGAAGTGTGCCATGTACCCACACATGGTACCTGATAGATAGGAACTCATTGGGCCCCTCTCCTCTTCCCTTTTCTTAAATTTAATTTTGCTTTTCTCTTGTGTGAGCCTGTAGTTATTAGTCTACCATTTTCTGATTAGGACTGAATACATAAAGTTTACAGCTTTTGATCCAGTAATTTTTTTTCTAGAAATTTACCTTAAGAAAGTAATTATAAAAATTGTATTTCAAGTATATTTAATCTCATGGGAAATTGCATATGATAAAATATTAGGTAAATAAAAAAGCAAGATATAGAACTCTCCATGATATATTCCTAATTGAATATACTAATGCATATTGAAATATTCCTTATCTCTTGATTGTAACATATGTACCCATTTTACTTTTTCTGACATTGGGGTGTCAGTAATTTTGTACATTTTACCCTGGAATACCTCCTTATTCCTGATAGGTTATTATTAAATCAGAGGTACATATTTAAAAGGGAGGGAAATAACATATATATTGTATATTAACAGGTATGCATGATTTTTTTCTCTTTGTTTCTATTTATATGGAAGGTAAATAAGTTTAACATTATCAGTCAATTTCCACACTTCTTCCAGGTGTTCTTTCTAAAATTCATATCTAAATATGCCATGTGTAGAAACTTGTAATAGGATTTACGTTTCCAAGAAGATGGAGTACATATATTTTTATCTGCTCTTCCCACTAAAGACAACTAAAAAACCTGGACATCATATATAAAACAACCTAAGACTTTGTAATGTGGAGCTTGGAAGACAGGTAGCTGGGGCCTTGAGAATGATACAGAGGTGAGTTCCCTGGAATTTTGTTTTGCCTCATATATCCCAGACTGGCTACTGGTGAGGCTGACCACCCAGAAACACCAAAGGGAACAGACCAAAAATATGAAAACAAAGCCACAACAAATGCTGCTTTCTGTAGATGGAAGACCAGAAATGAGACACCTACCAAGAGAATAAACTTTTAGCCAATATTTTCTATTTTAGTCAAACTGTGGCCCCACTTCCCATCCATACTAGCAAAAGCTGAGTAGAAAGCCTGGACTTCCACCCTCCTCAGGCTGTACTGAGGTCCCTCACTAGGGTGGTGTTAGAGGAGGGCCAAGCAGGGAGCTGGAACTTGCATTCCCACCCTGCTAGGTGGTAACAGGCCCTAGCCCCTGTGATTTCAGGAGAGACCATGTGAGGAGCCAAAAAATCTACCTCTAACCTGGACAGCTGCTCCACCTCCTGCTGTGAAGGTGTTAGAGGAGGCAAACTGGAGAGTTAAAGCCTTTATTGCCACCCAACAGTCATGACACTGCACACACTGCTGTGTCAGTGGAGACCACATGAGAGCCAGAACTCTCACCCCTTCCCAGCAGTAATAAGGAGTCCACCTCTACCACCTGGGTGTCAATGGAGGACAAACGGGGATCCTAGACTTCTCCCTTTGCCTGTCAGTAATGACTCCTTTCCCTACAACTATAGTATGAGAGAAACCCAGATGTTTAAATAAGATCCAGAGTCTCACAATATGGCATGAAAATGTACATGTTTCAAATGAAAATTTACTCATCATGCACTCTGAGAGGCCAAGGTAGGTGGATTGCTTGAGCTCAGGAGTTTGAGACCAGTCTGAGCAATAGTGAGACCCTGTCTCTACTAAAAATAGAAAAACTAACTGATCATGGTGGCAGGTGCCTGTAGACTCAGCTACTCAGGAGGCAGAGGCAAGAGGATCACCTGAGTCCAAGAGATTGAGGTTGCTATGAATGATGGTGCCATGGCACTCTACCCAGGGAGACAGACAGTCTCAAAAAAAATTACTCCTTATATCAAGAATTAGAAAGATCTCATAACAAATGAAAAAAGATTATCAATAAATATGAACACCAAGATGGGAGAGATGTTAGAATAATCTGAAAAATATTTTTAAGCAACTATCAGAAAAATGCTTCAAGGAGAAATCAGAAACATTCTGAAACATGAAAAAATTGAAAAGCTGAGCAAAAAAATTGAAAGCCTAAACAAAGTAGAAGATATAAAGAAGAACCAAATGGAAATTTTAGAATGAAAAAGTACAAAAACTTAAAGAGGCTCTCTGGTCCTCCTGTTTGACAGACAGTCACATCTTCTCATGTAGCGCCAGGTGTACCCGTGAGACCCCCTGGTTAAAGTGAAGGCTGGAATAAATGGCTTTGGCTGTTATTGGGTGACTGGTCACCAATGTTACTCTTAACTCTGGCAAAGTGGATATTGTCACCAGTAATGACCCCTTCACTGACCTGGACTACATGGTCTCCATGTTCCAGGATGATCCTACTTATGACAAGTTCCATGGCACAGTCACAGCTGAGAATGGGAAGATTGTCATCAATGGAAATCACATAACCATCTTCTAGGAGCAAGATCCCACCAAAATCAAATGGGGTAAAGGAGGTGCTGATTACGTTGTAGAGTCCACAGAAGTCTTCACCACCATGGAGAAGGCTGAGGCTCACTTAGAGGAGGTTGCCAAAAGAGTCATCATCTCTGCCCCTTCTGTTGATGTCCCAACGTTTGTGATGGGTGTGAACCATGAGAAGTATAAAAACAACCTCACCATTGTCAGCAATGCCTCCTATACCACAAACTGCTTAGGCCTCAAGCCAAGATCATCCATGACAACTTCAGCATCATGGAGGGACTCATGACCACAGTCCATGCCATAACTACCACATAGAAGACTGTGGATGACACCTCTGAGAAGATGTGGCATTATGGCCAGGGGGCTCTCCAAAACATCATCCCTGCCTTGACTGGTACAGCCAAAGCTGTGGAAAGGTTATCCCCAAGCTTAATAGGAAGCTCACTGGCATGGCCTTCCATGTCTGTGTTGATCATGGACCTGTCCTGCTATCTTGGGAAACCTACCAAATACAATCAAGAAGGTGGTGAAGTAGGCATTGGAGGGCCCCATCTGGGCATCCTGGGCCACATTGACCACCAGGTTGTCTCTTCCAACTTCATCAGTGATACCTACTCTTCCACCTTTGATCTGGAGCTGACATTGTCCTCAATGACCACTTTGTCAAGCTCATTGCCTGGTGTGACAATGAATTTGGCTACAGCAAAAGGGTAGTGGACCATATGTCCCACATGGCCTCCTTATGTCCCCCTGGACCACCAGCTCTAAGCCAGAGCATGAGAGGAAGAGAGAGGGCCTCAGCTGCTGTGATGCCCCCTGCCTACTCAGTCTCTATTGAGAATCTACCATTGACACAGTTTTCATACCAGACCCCCTGAAGAATGGTAGGTGCTTGGGTAAACCCACCTTATCATGTTATCATCAATAAAGTTCTCTGTACTCTGCCAACAAAAAAAAAAAAAAAAAAAAAAAAAAAAAAAAAATCTGAAGAAAAGTCTCAGTGGGTGTTGGAAAAATGTTCAAAGAAATAATGGCTGGAAACTCCCCAAATTTGGCAAAAGATGCCATTAATAGATTCAGAAACTGAGGAAATCCTAAATACGATAAACAGAAAGAAATTCAGACCAACACAGATCATAGTGATACATCTGAAAATTAAGACAAAAAATCTTAATAATAGTAGAGAGAGAGAGAAACAATTTGAATCACAGCAGATTTCTTATCAAAATCCTTAGAGGCCAAAAAGAAGTGGCATGACATTTTTCAAGAACTGAGAGAACTATCAAGCCAGAATTCTGTATCTAGCAAAAATGTTATTCAAGAGTGAAAAGGAAAGCAAAACAGTTTCAGATGAATGAAAACTAAAATTTATCACCAGCAGACTTATCCTGAAAGAATAGCTAAAGAAATTTCTCTAAATAGAAAGAAAGCAATAAAAGAAACTCAGAACAGCAGGAAGGACGAAAAAACACAATTAAGCAAAAATAGAGATAAATACAATAGACTTTCCATTCCTTCTTGAGTTTTTAAAATTAGGTTTGACAGTGGTTCTAAATGAATTGAAGAAAATATTTAATACAATTTTACATGGGGAAGGGTAAAGAGACATAAAAGAGACAAATTTTCTTTTTCTTTCTTTCTTTTTTTTTTTTAGGTTGGTGGAAAAAATATTTTATTGAAATGGATTCTTTTTTTTCTTTTATTGTTAAATCATAGCTGTGTACATTAGTGCAATCAAGGGGTACAATGTGCTGGTTTCATATACAATCTGAAATATTCTCATCAAACTGTTCAACGTAGCCTTCATGGCATTTTCTTAGTTATTGTATGTAGACATTAGTATTCTGCCTTTAGTAAGTTTCACCATTCTAAGATGCACTGTAGGTGTGGCCCCACACATTACCCTCCCTCCACCCTAACCTCCCCCCTCCCTTCCCCTTCCTTAGCCCTTTCCTCATAGTCTTGTTGGGTTATAGCCTTCATGTGAAAGCTATAATTTAGCTTCATAGTAGGGCTGAGTACATTGGATACTTTTTCTTCCATTCCTGAGATACTTTGCTAAGAAGAATATGTTCCAGCTCCATCCAGTTAAAACATGAAAGAGGTAAAATCTCCATCTTTCTTTAAGGCTAGCATCCCTTTAAAGGAAACTTGTTTGATTCATGTTTTCACCCTCGGAATCATTGTCACGTTATCAGTGTCTACATGATAGGAAAGAACACTGATGTGCATGCTGTGACAATGATGGATTGTGAGGAAATTGGTCAAAGGAGATAAAGAATGAGTTTTTTGGAGGACTGCAACAAAATCCCCTGGGACACTCTCTGCCAGGTAGCACTATGTTTCTACTGATGCCAGAGTATTGGGGAAGGGAAAAGATGTTTAGAAGGGTTGCTCCACACTGTGATCACTCTCCAAAACAGGCACTGATTGGGACTTAAAACATTTCTTTTCTTGCAAGTACCTTTTGACTCAAGAAAGCACAGTCACATGATAAGGTAGTAGGGGTCATACTGAAGGGGGAGGCAGTGGAATGCAAATCCAGAGCCCAGAGTTCTTTCTTTGCTATGCTTGTCAGTGAGAGTCGTTTCTTAATCCTGCCCAATATCCTCATGAGTGCTCGGTTTTGTCCCAACTCTAAACCTGAAATGTTCAGTAAACGTTTCTATCTTTTACCTCCACAGTGTTTGGTTCCTAAAAGAAAGTGCTTGATTTTGTACTGTTTTCTTAATGCCATTTATGACTTTACACTCTATTACAAAGTTGGGGTGGGAAAGAGTTGGATTTTTCCTTTTCCGATTCCTGCTGTATCAACTGAAATTGGCTCAATTTTCAAGTCCTGATCAAAGTTATAAGAACGATTTTTTTATAGAAAAATGTTATGAATCAACATTTATTGAAACATATCTATGTATAAATATTAGTAAAAACACTCCAAGTAAAGTAAGTGCGATAGAAAAACCCTCTAGGAATGGAGTTATTAGAAAGCATCTCTCAGAGTGTTCCCCAAGTGGAAAATTCTTTGCCAGAACTGTTCTTTCCTGGAATCTCTAGATTGACCAGGAACAAAGGACAGACGATCTTTGGAAGGCATGAACAAAAATCAAAGAAACGCAGTCCAAAGGGTATGCAAGATTGGCTGTAATTTGAGGATACTTTGCTGCCAAATCTTTCAGCGAGGGTAGTCACATAAGTGTGGGGACCGCAGGTTTGCAATTTTGAAAACCACGAGCGGAATTTTTCGGATGAGCTGGTTTTAAAGAGGGACGATTACGTAGGTCTACAGAGTTGGCGTGCCCGGCGCCAGAGAAACCTCGGAGGCGGGGCCCACCCTGCCTCGCCCGCTGCTCCTGCCAGGTCCTAGCAGACGCCGTGTCCGCGCTCCGCGCATGCGCACCTGCTCCCGGGGTGGGGGCGTTTCGTCGCTGTCCAACTGCTCCCCGCATCGGTTGTGTGCGGTCAGCTGTGGAAGACGCAGGGGCGCGAGCGTGGCTCCCCAACTGCTGCCCCATATCCAGAGGTTTCTACAGTTTCCTAAAAAGCGAAGATAATGGATGTGAAGGCCCCTTGCCTGGTTGGCATGCATCTGCTCTGTGCCGCTGTACCTGCCCGCGGCTTGTGGCTCCAGTGAGTCTGCTGGGCGACACCACCTGGGTCCCTCCGCGCCCTCCTCTGGCGGCTAGTCCGGGTGCGAGTACGTGTTACAGGGAAATGGGCACCGCCCGGGCAGGGCTCCTTGCCATGATCTGCTAATTTCCGGGAAGTGAAGTGAGGAGGGACATTTAATAATGCATTGTGAACTTGAAAGTGTGTGACGGCTCTGCTTTTTGTTTGTGTTTGTTTTTGAGTCAGGTTCTGGCTGTGTCGCCCTGGCTAGAGTGCAGCGGTCGTCATAGCTCACTGCAGCGTCAACGTCCTAGACTCGAGCGATCCTCCTGCCTCAGCCTCACCAGTAACTGTGACTACAGGAGCGCACTGCGACACTGAGCTGATGTTTCTGTTTTTGATAGGGATGGGTCTCGCCCTTGCTCAGGCTGGTCTCCAGCTCCTGGCCTCAAGCGATCCTCCCTCTACTTCCCAGAGTGGTGGGTTACAGACCTGAGCCACCGCATCCGGCCTCTAGCTATTCACGTTGTGAATAGAGTCAGTGCTGGAGGAGTGTTTGCAAACCATTATCCAAATCAGCAAAGCAGTAGCTCATGGCATTGTAAAGTGAATAAAGTCTAATGTATATCCTCATTGTTTCGCTTCTGAAACTTGGTAACATAAAATTATCAACCAACATTGATCTTCTAATTCTGTCAATGATGTGAGTAAAGTTTCAAAATTCAATACTAAGCTTTTATTCACAGTCCGTTGATGACTTGCAGGCATGGGTTGGCTATGGATGCAGGAGTGGGAAAAATCAACCAGAGCATTCTGTGGGAATCATTTACCTACATAGAATTAAAATAAAGGGAAGTGTATATTTTATTATTGTCATTGTATGGTACAAATATTTTATATCTATAAAATTTATTACACATGAGTGTATATTCATGAGTTGTTTGGGGATATCAGTGTATATTTGAGAATGTGAGGAAGATTTGATTTTAATTTGGGAGGGTGTGAGATTTGTGGGGTGGTTGTGTGTCTCTGAAAATGTGGTGGCACATGTAGGAGTGGGCCTCTTGGGGACTGTAGAAATTCAGGGGACATGAGTGGCTTTTCCAGCTTCTTTATTTGGAGGTCTGTTGGGAATGTCCATATACGCCATTGTAGTTTGGAGTTTGTGGTGCATTTAATTGGTGAGAATTTCATACGTGCAGTCACATGTGGTGGTGGTGGTTGGTGGTGTCCATGTGTCTATTGTGGATTAAAAGAAGGTTGTGACTTTTTCTGAATGTGCGTAGGGATGTATGTTTGTATGTAGAGGGGGTGAGATGTAATATGTACTCAAAGAGTTGGTGTTCAGTGTTTGTAATTTGAAGATTGGAGGTATATTTCCCATGTGTGTTTTCCCAGGAATGTTGGGGATTTATATCTGTCTAATAGCAGGTTTGGAAGGATTATCATTATCTGCTTGTGCATATGGGTAGTGTCAGGGGACATGCTTGTGTATCTATTTTTGGGTTATGTGGTCTGTTGTATTTGAAGGATGTAAGAGGACCAATTTGTATTCAGGGCAGGTTGTATGGTCCTGTGTGTTCCTTGTTGATATTTTCAGGAGTTGTGTATGGGTGTATCAGTGTGTAAGGGCTATCTATACCTATTTTGGGACCCTGGTAGGATAAATATGTGCAGTTGTGAGATGGGGTTTGTATGATTCTGTATTCTGGAAGATAGCGGAGTTATTTCTATTTATTTGGGAATGTGTGATGATGGATAGCAGGTATGTGGAGTATATGTGTATTTGCAGATATGAGGTGGTATGTTTGCCTCTTTCTAGTGTGCTAGGTAATTTGGGGTATATTTGGGGGTAATTTTGGGTATATATGAAGAAAGGTAAATGTATATTAAGTTTGTGTGTTTAAGGGCTAAGCAATTTGGCTGAATATTGTTCGGGGCTATGTGGTTGTATTTTTCAGTGAGTGGTTATTAGAGTTAGTATATTCTGGGAATTGAGTATGTGTTTGTCTGATAGAGAGATGGGGTTCTGTATTTAAACAGGGAAGTGGGAGAAATATATGTATTTGATATATGTGATAATGGTTTTTGTTAGTAGTGGGGGGTGTGAAGCTGGTTCCTACTAGATTAATGTAGGATTTGGAAGTGATTTTATGTATATTCTTAAATGATATGTTAGAGTTATTTCTGGGTCTCTTGGGTGGTTATACTGGTTTGTGTATAGCCAGGTGGAAGTATTTATTATCTATCTGTTCATTTTGTTAAGTTTGGGATTTTTTAGGGTGTTTCTACATGTGTTTGAGAATGTTTGGAGAATGTTGAGGAGACATAGGATATCATATAGTGTTTTGAGGGAATGTTGAGGAGACGTAGGATATCATATAGTGTTTTGAGGGACGTAGATATTCAGGATTGAAAATCCTTGTGTGTAAGGTTGGGAGAGTTGCGTATGTTTATTAGAGTGCAAAGATCATTGGTGTTACTGTGTTTTGTATGTATCTCTGGTGGGTGTGGATTCATGCATAGATTGTGAGGGTGTATAAAGGGTTTGTGAATATATCAAGACAGTCAGGGATCCTTGAATCATGCTACTTGCAGAATTTGGTGATCCTGATCGTATGTGTTCTTTGGAGTTTGTGAGATAGACTTATATGTATTTTATAATAGATTGTGGCTAGTGTGGGTATTTTAATTCATGGAACTTCTGTGTTTTTGTATTGTGGGAGATGTGGGGGGGGTTTGGTGTGTGTCTTTGGAAACAGAGAGGCTTTGTAGGTTGTGTGTGCATTCAGGAATCACAGAACATGTGGATTTTAGTGTTGTGGGACTGCGTGTGGTACTATTTTAGGGGGAAAGCATGAAACAACTATTTGGATAGTGTGGCTTTTGAGAACCCGTGGCTTGCTATGGAGTTTTCATTGTGTACATATGGGCAGTGTGTTCATTGCACATGTTTGTATTTGGGCACTTGCATATATGGTTGTAGCAGTGGCATGTGGACATTCTAGGTGAGTAGTTTTGTCTGTCCACATTTAGGTAGGAAGAAGCCCATAAGTGTATTCATGGGGTAGGTAGCAGGTATACATACTGTATATACTCGAGTATAAGCCGAACTTTTTCGGCACAAAATTTGTGTCGAGTTCGGGTTTTTTGGCACAAATTTTGTGCCGAAAAAACTCGGCTTATACTCGAGTATATACGGTATGTGTTCAGTATATTTGAGGGTTTGTTTTCTGGAGCCATGTAGTGTAATTTTGTTAAGAGTTGAGAGTCCTACTCAGGATGCAGGTTAGTAGCTTTGCTGGGTTATTCACACCATTTTACATTATTATATTTACAGGTAAATACCACACATTGAGACTTTTCCACCTCACCCAAGTGTTTACCAGCACACACTACTCTGTGTGTGTGTCTTTGTGTTCAGGATGTGTATTAGCAGTTGTTTGTGTGAAGTAGGAAAATTCAGGCAGCAGTGGGTAAATATATTGAGGACTCTGAGTTATGGGTGGGACCTGGAGACTGTGGATGCTGTTAATGTGCCTTGACCCTTGTCATTCCTGGTCATTGTGTTGCTCCTAAGCAGTTGGTTCATTCTTTAGAGCCAGGGAATCTCCACAAATGTTGATTTCCAACTCCTCGAGCAGATGGATTCAGGAGTACTTGTATTTTAAGGGGATGTTTGCTGCGTCTGCAGGTGTGTGTTCCTGTCATTAGAATGGAGCTCTGTCTGCTTTTATGTATTGTTTGTTTGTTTGTTTGTTTGTTTTTGGCTGGGGCTGGGTTTGAACTTGCCACCTCCAGCATATGGGACTGGCGCCCTCCTTTGAGCCACAGGCGCCGCCCAATATTGTTTGTTTTAAGACAGCTTCTGTCACCTGGGCTAGAGTGCAGTGGTGTCATGATAGCTCACTGCAACCTTAAGCTCCTGGGTTTAAGGAATCTTCCTGCCTCAGCCTGACAAGGAGCTGGGACTTGGCCAGCTAATTTCTCTATTTTTTTTTGGAGATGGGATCTTGCTCTTGTTCAGACTAATCTTGAACTCCTGGCCTCAAGCAATCCTCCTATGTGAGTCTCCCAAAGTGCTAGGATTACTAGCATGAGCACCGTGCCTGGCCTGCTTTTATATTTTAAATAAAAATGTACTATAATTTTTACAGAGTAGATCTTCCTGGGATTTTTTGTTTATTTTGAAATGGTAAGTCATGGTTCCTGAGTTTTTTTGGGGGGTGGGGTGGGGTGGGGGTGGGGGGGAAGAACAAATATATCTAGGGATCTTGAATCAGCACTGAAAATCTCTCACTGAGTTTGCATGAATGGAAGTTGCTGGGATGGCTGAGGTTGGACTGAGTTAGTTATTCAGGGTTAGTCCTTTTTGAAGGTATATGCCATAGAACATACCTTGCACTGACCCTTATGTCCATGAACAGAACAAATGCTAAGTTATGTACTAAGTGCCCCTTATTCCAGGCCCTTAGAAGCCCCCAACTCTTCTGATTCCCAGGAGTTCATGTGAAAAAGAATCTGTACCCATGTTAGGCCACCTGGGTATGTGGGGTCCTAGGACCATATATTGATCCAGTGGTGGATCTAAGGATACCCAGAAGGTGGCAGTGCAACCACATAGAAACCAAACCTTCAGAAGAGGTCATTTTGATGTCTGCTGCAGGTGCTTGGGGTCAGTGGGAGATGCTGTGGTCAGAGTGCCAAGAAAGAAGGCCAGTGGATGCAGAATGGGCTTTCTGGGTGCTAGGAATAGAGAGAGTTTGGTCAGGAATGGAGCCTGAGGCAGGCTTAGACTCTGCAGGAGGAGATGGGAAGAGCAAGTCAGGAGAGATGTCCCTCCATCTATAACACAGAAAACTCCAACCCCTCCTACCCTGCCCACATTCATCTTCTATGGCCGCATGTAGCTGGGAACACTGAATGAGTGTCAGCTTGGGGCTCAGTGGTCTCAGTCCTTCCCATAGGCCAAGATTTCACTCACCTATCTTTTGAGTACCATATGTCCATGGGGTCCAGGGTCTCTTCTGGGGAACACCCCACGGACCCAGTCAGAGGTGAAGGCATGTGTGGAGGGAGCCCAGATGCATATGCCAAGGCCCAGTGTGGGAAGCAGGCAGAGTTTGGAGTGCAGTGAGGATACTGCTGCCACAGTGCCAACTGACACTGGCTCAGGCCTGCTTGAGGGTATCCATTCCCATAGGAATCCCTCAGTGTCAGGGGAGCTTCATCCTCTTAAGAGATAATGGAGCTGTCAATTCCTGTGTGAGGAGTCTTCTCTGAACTCAGCATTCCCACAGGGGCTGAGAAGTTCCTAAAAGAGTAGCCTGGATCAGGCCAAGGGTACAGCTTTGGAGCCAGGCTGCCAGCTCACATTCTGTAGGCCCCAGTGTATACTCTGTTCTTCATGACTTTGGGCAAGCATCTTTATGAGCCTCAGCTTATCTATAAAATGAGAATATTAATGCTAGCTCTACAGGGTTATGAAGATTACCATTAATGTATGTGAAGTGCTTGGAGTAGTGAATGGCATATTGTAAGTATTCAGCCTGTTAGCTAGTATGATTATTGGTTTATATGGAACATAACTGCTGGTTTCCTAGTTCAGGGTCTTCCCATCCACACTCAGAGCCATTTCTTCTGATAGCCCTGGGGGAGCCTGGGCTCCCTGCTGCTGCTCCTAAAACCCCAGCCTGACACTCTGTCTCACAGCAAAATTAATGCTTTAAACTTCTCTCTGTTACAGGGTTGAAGCATCAGGCACAGGGAGCCGAGCCAACTTATTCACCTTAGAATCCTCCAGTCTTATCAGTGTCTGTACCAAGGAGGCAGCAGAGAATGAAGGAATACAAACAGGGAGAAAGTGTTTTTTACTTGTCCTGTGGTCCAAGAATAATAATTTGCTATTGAATAAAAGTTATCCCTCAACAGCTATACCTAATTCAGGCAGAAATGATCCCAATTCCTCACCTCATTGCATCCTTGCTCTGTACCATGTGACTTAGCACAGCCTCCAAGCCACTCTGACTCTGGGCTCAGCTGTGGGACCTACTCTGGGGTCGTCTTCTTGTTCTACTGTTACCAGTGGAGGACATGGTCATGTCAGCCTGCTGGAAGATGTGGCCTGGGAGAGCTGCATGTCCCAGTCATATGAATGAGCACAAACTGGAGTAGAAGAACTGTCCAGCAGAGCCCAGCCCACATTGCTGACCCTTAAGACACCTGGCGTTGAGTAAATGCTTATGGTTTTCATTTGTTGAGTTTTCCATTCATCTGTCTTTCTACATTGTTATTTCACCTGAAAGTGAACACATAACTTCATGCCAAAACTGCAGGTATCCTGTGAGGAGAAAACGCAGCGGTAGAAACCATTTTATATGAGGGAATGCTGTCTCTCCTTTATACTTTTCTTCTAATCTGCATTTGTAGCCCCTTAGTTCTAAGAGCCACAGTTTCTTAGTCTGATTGCTGACTGAACATCTCCAAGAAACTATATGCATGTATGTGTTGTTTATTGTGTGTTTCTTCCAGTAGGACGTAATATCCATATAGGAGTGGTCTTCACCCTGTTCATTAGTGCTTGATAAATATGTGTTGAATGTAGGAATCAAAAAGTATTATTTCATATTGGGTTTAGTCTCTGAGATAATTTCTGTGTAAGATGTTTTGTTTAAAAAAAAAAAAAGTGGAAAAAAGTGAGTATAATTGGGCTGAGGGAGAACTCAAATTGTCACCCAGACCCCAAAACAATCTCACCTGACTACACATGCCACTATGGGGCTAAAGTGTCTCAATAGAACTGTCCTTAGCTGTCCTCTTCTTCTACCTTTCTACCACTTTTAGTTCTATTTGCAATAAATTCTCTTTTTGTATAAATTATCCCCAGTGATTGTTATTATTTTCAGGAATTAACCCTGAAGGACTCAGATTTTCCTCTCAAGCCAGCCACAATCTGAAGTCACAATTTCCCTTGGTATACTCTTCCATTGGTATATGCATTTACTATTGTCACCTCCATACTAACTTATCTTGTGCCCAAGATTAGGGCAGATGGATGTGCTTCTTGCTGCTCCTAGTCTACAATGCCAGGTGAAATGTCTGTGGATTTCTGATACATAGGAGACAGTAAAGTTAGTCTTCCTAATGGGGCTAACACTTATTCTGGGCTTGCCAACCAGAATCTATTACACCTAAAGTGAAGAGGCAAGATTTACTCTGTCGGCTGCCATATCACATAAAAGAGCACAGTTTTTGACATCACACACTGTACACTCCTTCAGCGTATCTGGCTTTGGAGAAAGCTGCAGAGAGAAGGAACATAATCACTGCTAGGGAAAAAAGTGAAAGCAAAGGCTGGACAAAGATAAATGTCATCTTGGAAAGACCTGCCATGCTTGTGCTCAGTCGGCCCCCTCTGGGATTTAGAATTGAAAACACAAATGCATCTGGCAGGGCATCCATGTGTCTTTAATCTCATGAGTGACAACCCCTACTTGTTCTGAGGTAAGAAAGGTGCCAAAGTTGTACTACTACTGGGGTCCTGAGTTCTGTCTGATGTGAGAGCTTCTCCAGCTCATCATTTATGACAGAGGATTTTCCCCTTCCAATGGTATTCTGTTGGTGAGGCTATTCAGATTAGTAGTATTTTCTAAAACTACTCAATTGAAGGGTAAGTGGATAAATTAAAACTGAATATTTTCATTGCCTTAAATTTGTATATTTTTCTAATTTTATAATTATACTGTGAAGCATAACACAAGAGTACTTCTAGATTTTTTTTTTTTAATTGTAATATAGTAAGGGGATACAAGTGTTTTTGTTACTTGGGTCAATTTTACAATGCTGAAGTCAGGGCTGTTATTGTTATCTGTCACTAGACTAGTGTGCATTCAACATTACATATTGTTTAGCTCCCATTTGCAAGTGAATATAGTGTTAATTTTTACATTCCTGAGATATTTCACTTAGGAAGTATCCAGTTTCATCCAAGTTGTTGCAAATGACATATATATACATATATATGCACGCGCGCACACACACACACACACACACACATACATTTTCTTTATCTACTCATGAATTATCCACTTAAAGTTGACTATTTTTGCTTATCCACTTAAGGTTGATTCTGCATTTTTGGTACTGTGAATTGTGCTGCAGTAAACATTCAGATACAGGTGTCTTTTTGGTAAAATTACTTCATTTCCTTTGGATAGGTACCCCTTAGTGGAACTGCTGGATCAAATGGTAGGTCTACTTTTAGTTCTTTGAGAAATCTCCATACTGTTTTTTTTTGTTTGTTTTTTTGTTTTTGGCTAGAGCCAGGTTTGAACCCATCCACCTCTGGTATATAGGTCCAGTGCCCTACTCCTTTACTCCTTGAGCCACAGGCACCACCCCATACTGTTTTTTATAGAAGGTATACTAATTTATAGTCACACCAAGATTGTATGTGTTTTTCACTGCATCCATGCCAACATCTATTGTTTTTAAATTTGTTTTCAATAATGACCATTCTGATGTGGGTAATGTGGCATCTCGTTGTGGTTTTAGTTTGCATTTCCTGATGATGGAATGTTGAGCATTTTTCATATGTTTGTTGAGCATTTTTCATGTGTTTATTGTCCATTTGTCTATTTTATTTTGAGAAAAATCTGTTCGTTTTTGCCTAACTTTTGATGGAGTTTTATTTTTTTTCCTTACTGACTTGTTTGAGTAAATTATGGATATTAGGGCTTTATTAGAGGTGGTATTTGCAAATATTTTCTCCCATTTTGTAGGGTATTTACTCTGGTGATTATTTCCTTTGCTGGGCAGAAATTTTTTAATTTAATGAATTCTCATTTATTAATTTTTGTTGTTGCTATATTTGCTTTTGGGTCTTAGTCATAAATTCTTTGCCTAGGCCCATGTCCAGAAGAGTTTTTCCTATTTTTTTCCTAGGATTTTTGTGGTTGCAGGTCATATATTTAAGTCTTAAGGCCATCTTTTTTGTATATGGTGAGAGGGAGGATTCACTTTCCCCAGCACTATTTAATAAGTCCTCCTTTCCCCAATGGGTATTTTTGTTTGCTTTTTCAAAAATCAATAGCATCATGGCTTTATTTCTGAATTCTCTATTTTGTTCCTCTGGTCTTTGTGTCCACCTTTATACCAGTATCATTCTGTTTTGATTGCTATAGCCTTATAGTATGATTTGAAGTCAGGTAATGTGATACCTTGAGATTTGTTCTTTTTGCTTACGATTGCTCTGGCTATTTGAGTTCTTTTTTGATTTCGTATGAAGTTTAGGATTATTTTTTCTAGATTTGTGAAAAGCGTCATTGGAATTCTGATGGGAATTACATTGAATTCTGTAAATCACTTTGGATATCAATGAAATTTTAATGACATCAATTCTTCTAATACATGAGTGTGGGATGTTTTCGAAAACTATCTACCATTTGAATTTCTGTGTCTCTTGCAATACTTGGAAAGTTCTCTGCCATGTCTTGGAGCACAGAATTTGTGCCATTGGGACGATCCTCTGCTTCAGGAATCCCTCTAATTCAGATGTTTGATTTCTTGGAATGATCCCATAACTCTCTCAGGTAATATTCTGTTCTTGTTCCCCTTTTTTCTGCCTTTTTGAATGCTTGGGATAGTTCGGAAGTCTTGTCTTTTTTATCTGAGACTCCTTCTTCACCCTGTTCAATTCTATTTCTGAGGGGCTCTACTGTATTTGGAAGCTCCTTGGATACCCTTTTCAATCCTTAAGTTTTGCTATATCTTTCCTCATTATGTCCATATCATTGGTGACTTTGTCTTTGAGTTCATTCATTTCTTGGAACAACTTCTGAAGTATTTTTTTATTCTCTCTTTCCATCTTTTCCTCCATTTTGATTATCTTATTTGCCATCCATATCCTGAATTCTATTTCTGATATTTCAGCAGTTTCTCTGTGGATGGAATTTTCTGTTGTATTTTTTTTTTTTTTTTACATTCCCAGGGGGAGTTAATCTGATCTGATTTTTCATGTTGTCAGAGTTCTTCTGCTAATTCCTCCCCATGAGTATTTATTTTCAGCTTCTTCTCTTTTTTAAAAATATGTTAATTATACTTTTTTAGTTGAATTGATAGGTTGTCCCTGATGAGTCCACTTCTCAATGTTGCAGTACCATTGTTGCACTAACAAAGGCAGAAAAGTGGCGAAACCACAGCCCCAGACAGTGTCTCCAGGGTGACAAGAATCAGTAGATAGCCCTGGCACAGAGTTCCAGTCAAATTCACTCTGCCAGTGAATTTGCCTACTCAATCAAGCTGCCCAGCTGACAGCACTGGCCCAGAGTTTAGGAGAGATGCTCATGTGCTGTGAATCATCCACTCAATCAAGCTCAGAGGGCCACTGTTCTGTAGAGTGTAGGCCCAAAGCTCAAAGTCATTCAGGCACCGTGCACTGCCCACCCAATTAAGCTCAGGGGGCTGCCGCCCAACAGGAGGTACAGGTCTAAACTTCAGTTAAGAGTTGCTCAGGGACTGGGTACCACTCACTCAGTTAAACTCAGAGAGCCACAACCAGGTGGAAGGTGTAGGCCCAAAGTTCAGTTGACTAAGTCGCTTAAACACTGGCCCCAACCACCCAATCGAGCTCAGAGATTGTCCTGGAGGGCAGAAAACAGGTCTGCCTGAGAATTTCTGAGGGGCTGGAAATGGGCAGTTCACCCTGTCCCTTGCCCAAGTTAGGACTGCAGCACTGCTGCAGCTCGGTGAGGGCAGAATTCCAGGGCTTCTTGGTGAGCTCCCCAAACACTCCAGCCTCTGCAGGGAGTGGTCCTTCCAGCAACTAGGCTGGGGAAAGGGTAATTTGCATGCGCAGGGTTGCACTAAAATATTTGGTCTTTCGTGCCAGGTGGGATGGGGTCTAGGCTCAGTGGTGGGACCTCAATGGTGAAGGAGGGCTGTTACTTAGCAACTGCTCTCTTGTGGAATAAGGTGAGCATACTTTTGATCCCTGTTTGCTGGCAGGCTGGTTGCCTGCATGGACCTCCTGTTTGGGGGTAATGGTCTCCCTTCCTTTGGGAGCTGGGCTCGTACCTATTGTTTTTCTTCCACTTTCTTGTTTTTGTTGCTTGACTCAGCCTGGGTGATGTGTATTTCACACAGTCCTCTCAGTGTGCAGCTCCTCACATTTGCTTTCATCCACTCCAGTTCAATATCTCTCTTTTTGGACATGAGCCTCTGGTGAAAGTTGCTTTCAGTTGGCCATCTTCCACAATCCCCGTGGGATGTTTTTCCATTTGTTTGTGTCACTTTTTTATCAGTGTTTTGTAGTTCTTTTTGTAGAGATCTTTCACTTCCTCAGCTAAGTATGTTCATAGATTATTTTATATATATTTTGCTGCTATTGTGATATTGAGTTCTTGATTTGACTCTCATCTTGGCTATTTTATTATATAAAAATGCTACTGACTTCTGTACATTAATTTTGTAACCTGAGACTTAATTATATTTGTCTCTTTACTTAATTTTGTTTCTTGAAGGAGTCTTTAGGGTTTTCTGAATGTAAGACCATATCATCAGCAAACAGGAGTAGTTTAACCTTCTCTTTACCAATTTAGATACCTTTTATTTCTTTCTCTTACCTGGTTAGGACTTCCAGTACTATGTTGAATAAAAGTGGTAACACTGGGAAGCCTTGTCTTGTTCCAGATTTTAAGGGTAATGCTTTTAACTTTTCCCAATTCAGTATGATATGATACTGGGTGTGGGTTTGCCATACCTGGTTTTTATTATTTTGTACCTAGTTTGCTGAGGCTTTTAAAAATCATAAAACATTGCTAGATTTTATTGAATGCTTTTACTGTATCTATTAAGATGATTATATGGTTTTGAATTGTTTATGTGGTGAATCATATTTATTGATTTATATATGTTGAACTATCCTTGCATCTCTGAGACAAAAACCACTTGATTGTGATGGATTATGTTTTTGATGTGCTGTTGGATTAGGTTTACTGGTATTTTATGGAGGATTTTTGCATCTATGTTTATGAGGGAGATTGGTTGGTAATTTTTTCTTGTTGTATCCTTTCCTAACTTTGGTATCAGGATGATACTGGCTTTGTAGAATGAATTAAGGAGGATCCCCTCTTTTCTTGATGTAATGAAAGTTTCAGTAGGGTAGGTGTTGGTTCTTCATTGTAGGTCTGCTAGAATTCAAGGGTGGATTCATCTGGTCCTGGGCTTTTTTGTTGCTGTCGTTGGGAGATTTTTTATTTCAGCCTTGAAAGAATACTTGTTGTTATTGGTCTGTTCAGGATTTCTATTTCTTTTTGATTCAAGTTTGGGAGATTAAGTGATTTCAAAAATTTATCCATTTCTTCTAGATATTCTCATTTGTGTACATAGAGGTTTTCATGGTAGTGTTAGGTGACATTTTGTATTTCTGTGTCATTAGCTGTAATGTTTCCTTTTTCACTTCTGATTGAGTTTATTTGAATCCGTTCTCTTTTATTCCTGGTTAATTTAGGTAGTGGTCTATCAATTTGGTTTACTTTTTCTAAGAACCAACTTGTCATTTCATTGATCTTTTATATTGTATTTTTCATTTAGTTCTGCTCTGATCTTTGTTATTTTTTTTTCCCTGCTTGGTTTAGCTTATTCTCTCCCCTCCTCCCCAGCTCCTTGAGGTGTGGCATTAAATTGTTAATTTGTAATCTGGATTTTTTGATGTAGACATTTAGTGGTATGAATTTTCCTCTTAGCACTGCTTTTTCTGTAGCACAGAGATTTTGGTAGCATGTGTCACTTTTGTCATTTAACAGAAAATCTTTTGATTTTCATCTTGATTTTTGTCATTGATCCAGGCATCATTATGGAGGGCTTATTTGTTTTATAAACATTTGAGTGGTTTTTAGAATTCCTCTTGGAATTGATCTAATTTTATTCCACTGTGGCCTGAGAAGATACATAACATGTTTTCAATTTTTAAAAATTTTGTGCCCTGGAACATAGGATCTTTTGGGAAAATGTTCCATATGCTGATGAGAAGAATGTGTATTCTGCAGTTTTGGGGTAGAATGTTCTGTAAATTTCTGTTTGGTTCATTTGTTTTAGAGTTTCATTTAAGTCTGGTGTTTCTTCGTTGATATTCTATAGGACCCTGCTATGCCTGCTCCTCATTGCAGTCTCCAAGAAGCTCCCTTCTTCAGTCTGGAGGCATGCAGGGGTGGTGGAGACCTCTCGTAGTTCAGATTTTAATTTCTGTGTGTGTGTGTGTGTGGGGGGGGTGCAGCTCTAGGATTCTTCCATCACTTCCCCACAGGCAAGGGCCTTCCCCAGGTGCCTTTGATCCTACCAAGTGATTACCCCAATTCAATCTCCTTCACTTTGGTGTCTCCAGTGACTTCTCTGATGATTCACAATGATCTCTCTAAGGACAATCCATCCATAGGTGAATTATCTACTTGCAACTTTCAATCTTCTCATTGAGAGTGGTGTGTGTAGGTTGTTTCTAGTCTGCCATCTTGGCCTGCTTCCTAGCTCAGTTTCAAACTAGAGTTTGACTTAGCCTTTAACTTTCTAAGCCTCAGTTTCTTCACATGTAAAATGGCAGCAATAATTCTTTCCTACCATTATGTTGTTGTAAACAATAAAGTGTTGATCATTGTCATCATTTCTGATCTACAAGAGATCTTAGTAATGATATATTTCAAAATACAATGGTGTTCTTGATTTTTATTTATATTTTAATTTAATTTTCATTTTGGGGGGGGTTTATTGAGGGTACAAAGAATTAGGTTATACTGATTTCATTTGTTAGATAAAGTCCCTCTTATAATTGTGTCCCACCCCTAAGAGGTGTGCCATACACTGTGATGTACCACCCCCCTCCTCTCTCCTTGCTCCCTCTTTCCTCTACGCCACCCCTTGTACTAGTTCATCTACTATCTTCACATTAGAATTGAGTACATTGGATTCTTGCTTCTCTTCTTGTGATGCTTTATTAAGAAGAATGTGTTCCATCTCCGTTCAGATTAATACAAAAGACGTAAAGCAGTGGTTCTCAACTTTCCTAATGCCGCAACCCTTTAATATAGTTCCTCATTTTGTGATGACCCCAACCATAAAATTATTTTCGTTGCTACTTCATAACTGTAATTTTGCTACTGTTATGAATCATAATGTAAATATCTGATATGCAGGATGGTCTTAGGCGACCCCTGTGAAAGGGTTGTTCAACCCCCAAAGAGGTCGTGACCCACAGGTTGAGAACCACTGATGCAAAGCCTCCATCTTTTAAAATGGTGAATAGTATTCCATGGTATCCATATACCACAGTTTATATCCATTCCTGGGTTGGTGGGCATTTAGGTTGTTTCCACAATTTGGTGATTGTAAATTGAGCTGCAATAAATAGTCTAGCACAAATGTCCTCGTGATAAAAGGATTTTTTCTTCTGGATAGATGCCTAGTAATGGGATTGCAGGATCAAATGGAAGGTCTAATTTGAGTTCTTTGAGGATTTTCCATACTTCCTTCCAAAAGGGATGTATTAGTTTGCAGTCCCACCAGCAATGTAAAAGTGTTCCCTTCTCTCTTCATCCATGCCAGTATCTGCAGCTCTCAGACTGTTATGTGGGCCATTCTCAGTGGATAGTTTTCATTTGCATTTCTCTGATGAGTAGGAACAATGAGCATTTTGAATTCTTGATTTTTAAAAAAATTTTCTATGTTAAGTCATCATGGGTACATAATAGTTATTTAGCATTATAGGGTACATGTGATGTTTTGATACAGGCATACAATGTGAATTAATAAAATGAGGGTAATTGGGATATCCACACCCCAGGCATTTACATTTCTTTGTGTTAGGAACATTACAATTTCACTCTTTTAGTTATTATGTTTTTTTAATTTCTCAGGCTCCTCCAAAAAGCTTTGCTGAGCTTTTCAACCTCCCATCAATTCTTCAGAGACTCCTCCTCAAAACACCCCCAGTACTGTTCTTATCCCCCTTTGGCTTTACTATCCCCCATCAATTCCTCATTCTTCTTATCTCCCCTTTTCTCTTTGAAATAAGGGACCCTAAATAAATCTCACCCTCTTCAAAAACATCTTATTCACAGGCTCCTTAACTTCTCCCATCAGTACCCCACTCTCCTCAGACCTCTAGTCCTGCCAGAGGACTCCTACTTTGCCCCCCTGCCCATCCTCGCACCCCAAGCCTCATGTCTTTTCATACCCAATTCTGTCCTTTCATCTTCTTGGCCTCCATAGTCCTCCCAACCTCCTTCAAGTTCCACAATCTTTGTACCCCCATTCTATCTTTAGACTTCTGATTCTTTATCCCCTATAGAACTCACCCAACATAAGGTCCCCAATTCTAATATTTTTCAGATCTTTCTGCTCTCCAAATAAGTCCTTTCATATCTGAGCTTCTCTTCTGATCTCTCAAACCCTTAATTTTGCCCTCACCCATGAATCACCATTCACACATTCCCCCTTTTCTCCCCACAGCACTCCCAACCCATGCTCTGACCCTTCCATATTGTCTCAGATCCCAATTCCATTTTAACTTCCCCAATCATCTCCTCAGCTTCCCCTAAAGGCCTGCTCAGACCCTCCAAATCTTTCTTCAGGCTTCCTTTTTTTTAGACTCCCATCTTACCTGCTTGGCCGCCAGTTATTTTTTCAGATTCCCTATTCCTTCCTTGAGCTCTGTGATTGCTCTTCAGAGAACTCCAAATCCCTTCCCAAACACGCCAATTCCTTCTCGGGACCCCCAATTTCCACAACAGACCTTCCAATTCCCTCTCAGGACCACCAACCTCCTCCTAGCTCCCTACCTCCCTTCGAAAGACCTCCTCAAGCCTGTTCGGCCCACAGGCCGTGCATGCTGCTTATCCCAGGCTAGCTCCAACAGCAGGTCCCTGTCCAGGTCCCGGACATCCTGCAGGGCCATGTAGTCGCCCATGCTACCCCTGCTGCCAGCGCCATTGCCCGCGCTGCTGGGGCCGTACTGGTACAACTGGTTTGCTGAGTGGTAGTCCATGATTCTGCCACTTCTCACTAGCCCATCAGCCGGTCCACTACCACCTCAGCTCCCGCCCCTTTTCCTGAGCTGCTGCCACAGCCAGCGCTTTTTCAGCGCTTCAGCCCGCGCATTGTCCATCGCGCCTGCGCACAGAGCCGCCAGCGCCACCTCCCTCCTGCGCGCGTGCGCACGGGCCAAATCAGAGCGACACCAAGGACTCAGCGTCTGCGCAAAGTCCACTTCCCCTCACCTTCCCTCAGCTAGTGTACGAGCTGGGGTGAACACGGCTATCAGTCAATCAGACGTGCATGGGCGGGGCCAACACAAATTATTCATAAAGCTGGTCTTGCCATTGGGCCTTAACCTGCTCAGACTTGCAATATAGTGTACGGTTATTCCTATTCTTTTAGTTATTTTAACATATACCATAACTTGTTGATTATAGTCACTTTGTTGTAGTACCAAATATTACTCCTTCTATCTAATTATATTTTTGCACCCATTAACCGTCCCCATTTTATTCCCTCATCCCTGCTACTCTTCCCAGCCTTTGGTAACCATCTTTCTACTCTCAGTCTATATGAGATCAATTGCTTTTAATATTTAGCTCCCACATGGTGACTGAGAACATGTGACATTTATCTTCCCATGCTTGGATTATTTCATGTAACAATCTCTAGTTCTATCCATGTTGTTGTGAATGGTAGGATTTTATTCTTTTATATGGCTATGTAATATTCCACTGTGTCTATGTACCATAATTTTTTTGACCATTCATCTGTTGTTGGATGCTTGGTTGATTCAATGTCTTGGCTACGGTGAATAGTGCTACAGTAAACATGGGAGTACAGATATCTTTTCAGTATATGGAATTCCCATCTTTTAGATATATACCCAGCAATGAGATTTCTAGGGCATATGGTAGTTCTGTCTTTAGGTTTTTGAGGTACTTCTCTACTGTTTTTCATAGTTTTTACAGTAGTTTCCATTCCCACCAACAGTGTATTAGGGTTCCCCTACCTCCATATCCTTGCCAGCATTTTGTTATTGCTTATCTTTTTGATAAAAGCCACTATAACTGGAATGAGGTGGTATCTCATTGTAGTTTTAATTTGCATTTCTCTGATGACTAATGATGTTGAGCATTTTTTCATATACTCGTAGCCATTTTTATGTCATCTTTTGAGAAATGTTTTCCTTTGTACATACTTTCATGATGATCCTTCTATTTCATCATTTTGAACATCTCTAGTGACAGTGATGTTATTTTATTAGTGGACACCTCCAGAGATTGGGAAAATTCCTCATCACTCTGAGCTGTCATCTGCAGTTTCTATCTGCTGATCCTGGTTTTGCTGTCAGGGTGCAGTGTCTATTTCCTTTTCCATAGGGTAGTCCTTGAATGATAGGAAGGGATTATCTTGCTTTGCCCTATCTCTTCTTTCCAAAAGTTTATTTCCATACTTCCTGCAAATCTGATCATCTGCTAGAGGTGACTTTGTACCTTACTTCTAAGTTTGTGGGCCACAGTCAGACTGTCTCAGATTGTGGTCCAATTGGGATCAACAATACAGTCATCATTAGTTAATTATAAAATGAAGAATGTTTGCTAAATCTTTTGATGATTTCTAAAGGTCATAGTTCACCACTAAAAATAAAATTCTACTATCAAAAGAAAATGTGCCTTCCTATATATTAAGGACATTCTTCAATGCTCAGATTTTCTACTCCTGATTAACAAGGACTGCAAAAATTATACATGTTTCTGCCTATAGTGAATTTAATAGGAATAAAGTAACAGAATCAGGACTTAGATAAGTCATGATAAAACCCAAAGAAGAGACATAAAACCTGTCTTTTGCATTTTCCAGAAAGAATTTTGAAGTCAGGATAGGGCCCAATCTCTGATGGTGAGAATCACAAAGTCCCAAACTGTCTAAGGCACTTTTGGAGGCCAGAGACTCATTCATAGAGCTACTGATTCATAACTTATTCATATAATCATGGATTTATACTGATTTATAGAACCCACAGATTTATGGCAACTCAATAACCATAAATTCATACTATTTTTTTTTTTTTTTTTTGCCATTTTGGACTGAGCTGGGTTTGAACCCGCTACCCCCGATATATGGAGCTGGCACCCTACTCCTTGAGCCACAGGTGCTGCCCAAATTCATACTAATTTATATAACAAAGTGATTCATAGAGTCATGAATTCATACTGATACCTTTTTAATTCCACTTTAGCTCTACAATGTGTATTATAGCCTTCCCCCTTTTTTTATTTGTAGCTGTTTCTCCACCAAAAAGAACCTGGCCCTCATTATCCACAGTATATTGACTTCTTTGCTCAATACACATAGATTAATTTGGGGCACCACCTCCTCCAATGTTTATTGAATTCAGTTATTTTTTAGCACATAAAAAACTAGCATATTTATAAATGTAAGGATAATTAAATGGAGAGGCCAAAGTGGGAGGATCACTTGAGGCCAGGAGTCTAGTCTGAGTAACATAATGAGACCTTGTCTCTACAAAAAATAGAAAAATAAGCTAGACATGGTGGCACAGGCCTATAGTCCTAGCTTCTCAGGAGGATGATACAGGTGGAACTCTTGAGCCCAGGAGTTTGAGGTTGCAGTGAGCTATGATGACACTACTGCACTTTAGCCCAGGCAACAGAGCAAGACCCTATTAAAAAAAAATTAAAAGATATACTCAAAAAAGTGTCACTGTTCCTTTGGCCTTACTCCTTTTCCCCCATCCTATCCTCCTTGCCTCTTCCCTTCTCTATAAATTCATTAATTTTTGGTTTATATTTCTTCTTTTTTTGTGCAAATGAATAGATGCATGTGTATTTTCCTCTTTCCTCTTATTTCTGATATGGAAACTTTATGAAGTTTTCTTAGATAGAGGACACAATCTCAATTATTCAGCAACTTAAGTATACACTTATGGGAGTAAAGAATCAATAAAAATAAGCCAAACTATTGAATCAACTTTATAACTTTTTCTCTCCGTAAACCTTCTGGCCCTGATTATGAGGACCTAAGAGCACTTACCATTCAGCTTAAGTAGAAATACAAGATGGCAGTAGGCATCCTGATGGCCATTCTGGTCTGTCAGTACACTCATCTGTATTTCTAAACTAAGAATATTTTCAAACTTAAAAACTTCTGATCAATAAATGTAAGAGTTTGGGCTAAGTGATTCTCTGATGCCACTTAGCTGCAAGATTCTGTGAGGCTCTGTTCCCATGGTGCTGTGGTTCTAATATTCCAAACTATAGGAGAATGAGACCTTTATAGGCAGCCTTATTGTCCTGTCTTGAACCTCCTCAGACAAATTTTGAACATAGGTGGCATGGGCTGCATAGGGAAGCGGGGTGGTTTCAAAACAGAAGATTCCATATATGTGCGGAGGGCCATTGTGAACAACACTGCAGAGGAGAAAAGAACCAGGCATCACATTGAGAAACTCGAGAAGTCTTTAAATAACCGAATCAGGGAGATAGATAAAGAAAAGCTAATTCTGAAGAAGTTTTTGGTAAAGCTTCACCAGACAACTGGCCATTTACATCAAATGCAACTCTGGTGACCAATGCTATGCCACCATAGGTAAGGAGTTCATCTGAACAGTTCAATACAGAACGCAATTGAGTCTCATTCTGTTATCTTTATGTGACCCAAGAAAGCAGTATAAGCAATTACTGGGACAAGCCAAAACAGAAAAAGTCTATATAATTGAGTATGTAAATGGAATATTTACAATAGAATCAATTGATGATACTTCCTACAAAAGAGAGAATAAGGCATTGATTTTTTTCCATATGATCCCATTTCATTAGAATTTGAATTTACACATTATTTTCTTGCAAACTCTCCTTGAGACAAGAATAGAGCTTAGTTATTTAGAGGTAATTCTGACATTGATCATGAAATAAATATATTTGCTTAATTTTGTTCTCAATACCATTTTCAACTTTTAATAGTTTTAAAACTATTAAATTAAAACTAATACATGCTAAGTCTATTTAAATAAAAATTTTAAATGCAAAATTAAATTGAAAATAATATAATAGTGGGAAAATCATAGAATTGTGAGTCTATAAGAGAACTTAATTAAAAATCTAGGTTTTGTCATGTATTACCTGTATATAATCCTGGATGTAGAAACTTTTCTTTTATTCAAAATGAAGGTAATAATACCTATATTAAAAGATTGTTTTAAATATCAAACAGGACAATATATATGCAAGACATTGCAACCACCCCCAAAATGATAATAGCTCTTATAATAATTATTATTTTCATTATTATCTTTATTAGTCTATAATAGAGCTCAGGTTCTGTTCCTAGCTCTTCTGAAAACATCCCAGGATCACTAGGCAAATAAATTTCCATTCATGGGCATTAGTATTTCTTGAGGCTATAATGTAAAAACTGGTTATACTTTAAAATGTGTTTTCAGCCTCCTGGAGAAAAGATCTAATAGTTTGGATGCATATCTAGGTCACTTTAGGGGCTTAGATAAATATTCCTATTTATCCATGACATATCTACCACCTTCATGTTTAACAATTTAAAGATACTTGTTTTCAAGTACATTATATTCTTACTATCTTCTCGTTACACACATATACACACACACGTGCATACATGTTGGGGAACTTGCAGAGAAAATACCAACTCATTTCTTAAAAGCGCTTGAAATTATGGTTGCATGTCTTTATTACTTGTTTAGGCTCTGCAGTCAAATAGATCTGGACTACAAATCAAATTCTGCTGGATTTTGCTGTTTGTTAGGCAAATTGCCTAACATTTATATACCTTAAGTTGCTTAGATTTTCCAACTCTAAAATGGGAAAAATAGTATTTAATGCAGAAGACTGATATCTTTCTGTAATATTACATATAAAAAATTATTCCTACCCAAAGGAAAAAAATCAGTCCATCAAAGGGATACCTGCACTTGCATGCTTATGGTAGCACTATTCACAATAGCAAAGTTATTGAATCTTTGTGTTCATCAGTGGATGAAGTTTTCATCAATGGATGAATGAAGAAAGACAATGTGGTGTATATATATACAATATATATACAATGGAATATGTCTATTTTCACAAAAGATGTTTATTTGTCATTTCCTGTAAGGACTTTTAAGGGTAATACTGGCCTTATAAATGAATTAGGAAATATTCCTTTCTGTTATATTTAAAAATTATTTTTATTGTTGGGGAATCATTGAGGGTATAAAGAGCCAAGTTACACTGCTTGCATTTGCTGGGTAAAGTCCATTTAATAAGAGTGTCCTGTCCCCAAGAGGTGTGTCACACACTGTGGTTACACTGCTTGCATTTTCTGGGTAAAGTCCATCTAATAAGAGTGTTTTGTCCCCAAGTGGTGTGTTACACGCCATGGCTTCACACCCCCCTCCCTATTTCCCCTAATTCTGCTCCCCTAATCCCCTCTCCCCACCATGTATTAGCATCAATTGTCCTCGTATCAGAATTGAATACATTGGATTCTTGCTTCTCCATTCTCGTGATGCTTTACTAAGACGAATGTATTTCAACTCCATCCAAATTAACACAAAAGATGTAAAGCCACCATCCTTTTTAGCGGCTGAATTCCATGGTATACATATACCACAGCTTATTAATCCATTCCTGTATTGGTGGGCATTTAGGTTGTTTCCACAATTTGGCAATTGTAAATTGAGCTGCAATAAACAGTCTAGTGCAAATGTCCTTATGATAAAATGATGTTTTTTCTTCTGGGTAGATGCCCAGTAATGAGATTTCAGGATCAAATGGGAGGTCTAGTTTGAGTTCTTCGAGGATTCTCCATACTTCCTTCTAAAAGGGTTGTATTAGTTTGCAGTCCTGCCAGCAGTATAAAAGTGCTCCCTTCTCTTCGCGTCCATGCCAGCATCTGCAGTTTTGGGACTTTGTGATATGGGCTATTCTTTCCATGTAAACTTTAAAAGAAGTTTGTCAATTTCCACAAAGTAACTTGCAGTAAAATGCTGGTATTTTGAATGGGATTTCATTGACCTATAGGGAAAAAGTTACATCATGACAATATGGGGTCTTCCTATCCACGAACACGGAATATCTCTCCATTTGATTTCTTTAATTTCTTTTATCAGTGTTTTATTGTTTTCTTTATATAGATTTTCTATATATGTTCTTTATATACATCTTGTATATATTTTGCTAAATTTATATCTAAGTATTTCATTTTGGGGGTGTTAATAAAAATGGTAATGCATTTTAATTTCAAAGGCCATTTGTCTTTTCCTGCTGTAGAGGAAACCAATTGACTTTTGTGTATTAATTTTATATCCTGCAACTTGGCATAATTGATTTTTAGTTCCTGGAATTTTTGTTGTTGTTGATTCTTTTGGATTTTCTACATAGACCATCATGTTATCAGTGAATAAAGACAGTTTTTATTTTTTTTTTAATCTGTATACCTTTTATTTTCTCTTGTCTTATTGCATTAGGTAGGGCTTTCAGTATGAAATTAAAAAGGAGTTGTGAGAGAGGACATCCTTGTCTGGTTTATTTTACCAAAAGGGCTTAACATTTCTGACCATTAAATATTGTCTTCGAGGGGGTGTCAGCCTATGTGAAGGAGGGAGGGCATGAGGTGGGATCTCACCTAATGTGCACATTGTGAGGGTGTATTACACATCCCCTGGTGCGGGGCTCTTACGCAAATGGAACTTTACCCTGAAAGTGAGAACAGTGTAACCTAAAAATTGTACCCTCATATTAATTTGAAAAAAAAAAAACTAAAAAAAAAAAAATAAATAACTTCTCATGGAACCAAAATTACTTGAAACATTTGTGACAGGAATCTTTTTAATCAATGAGAAATTTTAAGTCAGTAGAATACTGCACAGGGAGTAACTGGCCAATACCATGGGCTTTTTTTTTTTTTTTTTCTTTTCCCTTTTTTAGCTCAACTTTTTCTATGTTTTTTTGAATATGAAATAAATTTAAGGGACTTCCACCATCAAAACATGGCATAGGATATGATATTTAAAAAATGTAAATGGTACCTGGTCTGCCTTCTAAAACTATTTATTCTTAGTCAAGATGAGAAATTTATTATAAAGGAACTATTCTCTTGATTAGAACTAAAAAAAAGTTTAAGTACAGATTCTTTAAGTACAGATTCTTCTAAGTTAGAATCCTATTTTCTAGCGATTGCTTTTTAGCAGTGGTTCTAAACTGTCCTAATGCTGCGGACCTTTAATACAGTCCAAAGGGGTCGTGACCCACAGGTTGAGAACCACTGCTTTATAGAGGTAGTTGGATTCCTTTGCTTCCTACCAAGAGGCACAACTGAAGAAAGGAGATAGCACTCAACTTTATGATTATCCCTGTGAGTCTGTTGTTTTTTTTCAGGACCTTGGAGGAAGAAGAGATACAATCAGAATAATAAAAAGTCACCATTTGATTGCTTATTTAGTGTCATAAATCTGTCTCATGGATTGAGCATTACTCTCTGAGGAATGATACTCATTCTTCCCCTATTAGGAACAGCACAATTGGGATTTAATTTACAGCTGAAGAGTTTTCCTCATGTAGGTAAAGTAGTAGCTATTACTGATCGCTACTGTTTCTCTCAGAACCCCCTCCAAAAGAAATTAAAGTATATGTTGAAAATATCAGTTGTTGATGGTGATCATTTAATATGAGTGATAACACTTAAAGATTTAGTGATTCAGCACAATGAGTAGAATTGGCTCATTTCCTCACTTAAATCTTAGCATTTCTAATTTTCTCTAGAAGCTTCCTTTTGTTTTCTTCCCCTGTCCAAATTGACGTTCTCACTTTTAAAATAAATAAATAAATAAATAAGTAAATAAAATATAAGGTGTTTGGCCCACAGCGATTCATATTCAAAGTATATGACTCTTTTTTTTTTTTTTTTTTTTAAAGAGACAGAGGCGAACTTTATGGCCCTCGGTAGAGTGCTGTGGCATCACAACCCACAGCAACCACCAACGTCTGGGCTTAGGCAATTCTCTTGTATCAGCCTCCCAAGTAACTGGGACCACAGGTGCCCTTCACAAGGCCCAGCTATTTTTTGTTGTAGTTTGGCTGGGGCTGGGTTTGGACCTACCACCCTTGGTATATGGGGCTGGTGCCCTACCCACTGAGCCACAGTCACCGCCCATATGAATCACTCTTCGAAGAATGATAGATGGATTTGTTTTTGATGCTTCCCTTCTTACCTATTAAATCCTGAAAACTTCCTATGAGAGTCTCTACCCCTGATTGGAGGGGCAGATTAAGCCCATTTTGTTGATCAACACAGAAAATGAAGCGTGATCATCATGTAGTACTTAGTGCTTAACCAAAGTAACAACTATAGTAATATCTTAATTTGAAGATATGTACACTTTCTTCATTTGGAGCTTTGGCTAGAAGAATAACATTACTTACATGTTTGGTGAAAGTATATTACTATAATATAAATTATTACATATTTATTCAAAAATAAATAACATACATAGTGTGATATAATAAGGATACACTTGAAGTGTACAAGTGATTCTAACCTGGTAACATGGTATAAAAAATGCATGCAAGTAGAATGGAGGCACTAAACATAATGCTACTACTGCTAACAAGTACAGAATAATGAGCATTTATTTAAATAAGTAGTGTGTCCTGTATCTCTTCTCAAAGATTTTATTTTATAGAAGTCTTGTCATTACAGTGATCATGGATTATTTTTAATTATTTGACAAGTGTTGCTAACACTCTTTATTGCTAGGTGATTGCATTCAATCTCCAGTAATGCTGGGACTGCTAAAGAGGCTTGGTAGTGTCTCTAAGGAAATTTTCAGAACTAAAGTAACAGAACTAAAATTCTCCTGATGTTTTAACTGATTCAAGATTTTCTTTGCCTTAGTAACATGCTTAATGTTTGTTTATCAATCTTTCAAAGTAATCAGCGTAGTATAGGAAGGTCAGCCAACGAGATGCCATTGGGAACAGGTGAATGGGGATCCTTTCACAGCTGCAGTGAACCCTGCTGGGAGAAATGGTCACAGATACAGGGGTCTTTTTATGGATTGCACAGAAATTTCAGTAAACTAGCAGATAGCCCATTACTTGTAGTATTTGAATGTTCTTCCCATAAACCGTAAGTTTATGATTTTGTGAAAACCTACCAAAAATGAAAACATTTTTTTCTTTAAAAGCTTAAGTAGTTTACAGAATAACAGTCAAGGACAGAGCCAGGTTTTGTGAGGTCTGAAGCTTGTCAATTTTGTGAGAATTTTTAAGCAACAGTGAACAAAATGACCTTCAAGGACACTTTCTCAGTGGCCTTGCCAGGGCCTGCAGGGTGTTCTGGGGAGGATTCAAGCTCCATGGGCCTCAAGGAAGTCTACCTCTTTGTTGATTCAGGGGGAAAAAATCATTCAAGTGTACTTAATATTCATATTCACTAATAGAAAAATCTCAATGGAGCAAATTTTAGGTTGAATTTTCTCCTTTAAAATAAAAATCGGTTTGAATAAAAAGTATAAAATAGTTTCAACAGTTTATAAGTTATAGTTCCAGGGCTTACTTATAGCTCTATGTATCTGAATAACAAAGATGAAATTAATCTAAATTTAAAAGTTACTCTGAAGAATTTTGATTGTTGAAATTAATTCTTCAAAGGTTTTAAGAACATTGAGTAACTTCTAAATTGTATCCTCTTCCATCTACTAAGGATCTGCTGTTAGGCTGATTGCTTTAGGTATTTGCTATTTTGTACTGAGTACCTTTAGAGGATGAATTATGTCTTTCTGAATATTTCTGAAAGGCATAAGACCAAATGTAATATATTCCTTCAAAATACTATTAAAAGATATTTGTTTTTCCCTGTTTAAATTCCATGGCATAGAATTATATGCTTTAAATCTCTTATCATGATTTAGGAACAATGATACACAACTTGTAATATTGCAAAAGAAGGTACAATAACATGCCCTCTCAATGTTGTACAGGGGCATTGTGTAATAGGCCCTCATGATTGCATAATTATCCAGGAGAATGTTCCCATAACTATCTTGCTCATTTACTATGTAATTAGAGTTTACACACTGATATTGTCCCTGTTAAATTGATGATTTCTTTTTTAAACGTACAAAAGACAACTACAAAGTTTTTATTGCCCTATGGGACGTTAATCAGCTATTTGGCTGTGATAATAAATTTCCTTTCTGGTTGATTAGAAACTTTAGTCTTCACTCATAAAACAGGGAGTCTGGTTAGAGATAGGAGTTAAAAATATCCTCTGTAGTTTTCAGATAATGTGTATTTTTAATACACTCAGATGAAAATAATTAAAGCATAAAACATTTGACATTTTAAGTAGTTTAAAATTAGAGACTACATAATTATTATATACCCATTTAATAGGCAGGTTACACAAATATTTCATTTATAAATCACAGATAAAAAATGTCTGATACATCTTATCTGAGTTGTGGCTTTTATTAAATTCTTACTTGGTAGTACCTCAGGCTAAGATTTACTAATGAACATAAATGTACGGGGAGCGTATATCAGTTATATCTAACTGATATAACTGTCATGGAGAAAAACACGAAAAAATTGCTTTTTAAACTTACAAATATAACATTTTCTTACAAATGTAACATTTAAAATTGCTCTTAAACATAAATGTACAGGAAGCATATATCAGTTATATCTAACTTGTGGAGAAAAACATGAAAAAATTTGCTTATTAAACTTACAAATATAACATTTTCAGGTGTATAATTTTAGGGAATATGGTAAGTGGTGTGTCAGATATTTAAATTAATTTGACTTGCTAAATTTTATCAAGATGTGGCTTTCAGAAACATTATCAGTGTGGTTCCATCACTTAGTGGTTATTGTCTGTGGAGAAATAATTTTTTTTATTTTTAATTTTAATTTTTTTTTATTGTTGGGGAATCATTGAGGGTGCAAAGAGCCAGCCAGGTTATACTACTTGCATTTGCTGTGTAAAGTCCTTCTAATAATAGTGTCCTGTCCCCAAGAGGTGTGTCACACACCAGGGCCCTACACCCACCTTCCTCCTTTCCTCTCTCTGCTCCCCTATTCCCTCCTCCCACCATGTACTAACCTCAATTGTCCTCGTATCAGAATTGAATACATTGGATTCTTGCTTCTCCATTCTCATGATGCTTTACTAAGAAGAATGTATTTCAACTCCATCCAAATGAACACAAAAGATGTGGCTGAATAGTATTCCATGGTATACATATACCACAGCTTATTAATCTATTCCTATATTGGTGGGCATTTAGGTTGTTTCCACAATTTGTCAACTGTAAATTGAGCTGCAATAAATAATCGAGTGCAAATATCCTTATGGTAAAATGAGTTTTTTTCCTCTGGGTAGATGCCCAGTAATGGGATTTCAGGATCAGATGGGAGGTCTAGTTTGAGTGTTTTGAGGATTCTCCATACTTCCTTCCAAAGGGGTTGTATTAGTTTGCAGTTCTGGTAGCAGTGTAAAAGTGTTCCCTTCTTTCCTCAACCATGCCGGCATCTGTAGCTTTGAGTCTTTGTGATGTGGGCCATTCTCACTGGAGTTAGGTGATATCTCAGGGTGGTTTTGATTTGCATTTCTCTGATAATTAGGAATGTGAGCATTTTTTCATATACTTATTATTCCATTTGTCTATCTTTTTTTGTTGCTTAATTTGAGTTCTCTGTAGATTCTAGTTACCAAGCTTTTGTCCGATTCATAATATGCAAATATCTTTTCCCCTTCTGATGGTTGTCTATTTGCTTTGGTTGTTGTCTCCTTAGCTGTACAGAGCTATTCAGTTTAACTAAGTCCCATTTGTTTATTTTTATTATTGTTGCAATTTATTTTATTTATTTATTTATTTATTTTAGAGACAGAGTTTCACTCTGTCGCCCTTGGTAGAGTGCTGTTGCATCACAGCACACCACAACCTCCAGCTCTGGGGCTTAGGCGATTCTCTTGCCTCAGCCTCCCAAGTAGCTGGGACTACAGGTGCCCACCACAGCACCCAGCTATTTCTGTTACAGTTGCCACTGCCGTTCTAGCTGGCTGGGGCCGGGTTCCACCTGCCACCCTTGGTATATGGGGCTGGCGCCCCACTCACTGAGCCACAGGTGCCGCCCCATGCCTTAGCTTTAGATCCTCTATCCATCTTGAATCAACTTTAGTGAGTGGAGAAAGGTGTGGGTCCAGTTTCAGTCTTTTACACGTGGTTATCCAGTTCTCCCAGCACCATTTATTGCATAGGGATTCTTTCCCCCAGTGGGTGTTCTTCTTTGGTTTATCAAAGATAAGGTGGATGTAAGATTTTAGTTTCATCTTGTGGTTTTCTATTAAATTCCAGATGTCTATGTGTCTATTTTTTGTGCCAATAAAACGCTGTTTTGATCATTATGGCCTTGTAGTACAGCCTAAAGTCTGATAGGCTAATACGTCTGGCCTTGTTTTTATTACTAAACATTGCCTTAGCTATACAGGGTTTTTTCTGGTTCCATACAAAACGAAGAATTATTTTTTCCAAATCTTCAAGTATGATGTTGGCATTTTAATGGGGATTGAAGTGAATCTGTAGATTGCTTTGAGAAGTATAGACATTTTAATTTTAACAACGTTGATTCTTCCCAGTCATGAACATAGTATGTTATTCCCTTGTTAATATCTGCTATTTCTTTTCTTAGGGTTTCATAGTTTTCTTTACAGAGGTCCTTCACCTCTTTCGTTAGGTATATTCCTAGGCATTTCATTTTCTTTGAAGCTACTGAGAAGGGAATTGTGTCCTTGATTAGCTTCTCATCTTGGCTGTTATTGGCATATACAAAGGCTACTAATTTATGGACATTGATTTATATCCTGAGACATTACTGTATTTTTTAATCTCTTCCAAGACTTTTGTGGTTGAGAATTTTTAATACTGTGTGTTTCCTGTGCCACTATAAGAAGGAAAGGCTGACAAACATGGTTTGGAATCTGTTGAGGTTTGGTAACTTGTGTGGCCTCTTGACCACTGTGGATTAGACCGAGGCCCCCATGTGCTCCTTGCAGTGTCATCTCATTATCTGAGGTGCTCAAGTCCCAACAGAAATTTCTCTGGAACATGTAAACATACAGCAAAATGACTGCTTAGACTAATGCAGGAGTGACCTGCTGCCTTGAGACATTAAATCAGGTGCTCCCTATAGTACTCAAAGTTGTAATTAGTTTTTTATTTCAACCCCTATAAATCCTTAGGCAATCAGAGCACCTGATAAAGTTAGGCTAAATATAGTATTCTAGAAGTTGGTGGATTGATGGGAGAAGTGAGAAAAATCATCACTGTGTGTACACACAAGTATGCTGAGTGTCACTGGGAAGGGGGTTGCATAGAGAGTGCTCTGAGGGAGTTCAGAACCACTCTCAGTAGTTGTAAGAGAGGCACATATTGCATTAGGGAGAAATATAGATAGATGAAATTGAGTTATTTCATGTTACTTCCATGCAAAATGGATATGATCCAATTTGGATTTCTGAGAATATGAAAAGCATTTCCTCCACGTGTCTGAGGTGCTTTCTGTGTCCTAGGAGATTGGTGTGAAGACACCCAGTAGTGATAAACTGGTCTTAGTCTTTGTGGAGCAGTAAGATAATGAGTGGCTGGTAGGATTTGGTTTAAAAGCTAATAGATAGAATAAGGGGAACCCAATTAGCATTAAAGAATAATTCCATAATTTGATTCAGGGCAAAAAAAGTCATTTTAATAAAAATTTATATTGTGGAAAAATATTTTAAGAGTTGTTGACTATTTTGTGAGCAAGAGTTGGCTGCTTTAAGAAAAATAATGCTTGTCTGTTCAAATGTTTGAAGATTATAAAAGTTAAAGCATTTGTTATGTGATTTATGTTTACTGAATGTTTAGAAACTTGAGTATAATTGTTACTCTTTTAGTGTAAATTGTTACACTATGGCTGTGTAAGCTCATGAAGGTAGCTAAGGGCTATGCATATGGGATTTTTGGACTTCTTTGCAATGTCATATTGATTTATGGAAGTTATGACCAAAACAGCTTGTGAGCCTTGACGTTTTAGAGCATGTCCTTTTCTGTGGTATGATATATGTAATCATTGCTAGGAGTTTAAAAAGTGAGGATGGAAGAAGGATAAGTTGCCTAAGTGCTTTAGGTATGTTTAAGAAAGTTTGATAGCACACCAACTTTCTATTTACTTTCTTAAAGTTACAAGAAAATTTTCTGAAAATAATTCAGACATACAAGAAAATATTCAGTTAAGAGATTTTAGGGTCAAAACACCTGTTATATAAAATCACATGTTCTATTTTGAACTATAGTACAAGGCAAATAAATCATGACAATAAAATTTTGATCATAATAATATACTGTTCTTTGTCACAATGGACTACTGATTTATCTTAGTAAGCCTAAAAACCTGATGTTTGAGATATTTACATTATTATCAATGATTGATTTTAGTGGTTCTCCTTGTAAATACCAGATTTATTTGTTGGAAAACTGGTGGCATATTTGCCCAGAAAAAAAGATGGTTTATTTTCTTGTGAATCTCTTTGCAAGAGGAAGCAGGAGGGAGTGGGAAGATACAACTTGCAGGCTACCATGCATTTCAACATGAAAAGATGCCATTAGTATTAATCATAGTCTCAATTCTCTGAGGAAGAAGCTAGACTATTTCTTTCCCTCTCCCATAGAATACCAGTGAGCTTTTTGGAAGGAGGATCACTGGGCCATGAGGCCGAGTGATTGCCATGTCAACTTACGTGGATTTAGCTGACAAAGAAGTGTCTCTTCTCTTTCACTGCTTCCAGGGGGACCCTCCCCCTCTGTCATCTTTTAGTGTGATTCCATTCCACAGGTTGAATAGGACCGGTGCCAAATATGGCAGTCAGATTGGAGATACTGCTCACTTCAGTGATGGCATATAGCGTGTAACTAGTGGGGATGTCAGAATAGGGCAAGCACTTCTCAGCTATAAGTGACAGGAAACCCAGTCAAATGGCCATAGAAAAGAGGGGGTTGTTGTCTCTCATTCCTTTAAAAAGCTCAGTATTTCATTTCAAGCAGTGTTGGAGATGACATTACATCATCGGGATCAGGCTCTTTGCTGTTCAGCTCAGTCTTCCCACATTGGTTTGAGGCTCAGGCAACATTCTATTTGACAGCTCCAAAGTCAAGGTCAATCAACTCAGAAACACTAATAGATAGTCTACTTCCCTTTATTTTGGACATGGCCATTATTGCCACTGGAAACATAATGCACTTGTCTGTGAATTCTCTAGCTCCAAGCCCCCATGGGACTCCCTGTGATGCCTAGTGACTGCGACAAGGGCATGGCCTTTTAATGCTCCAGGGTTTGAGCTTGTGGTTGACTGGGACTTGACCCTGGACCAGTCACTTTTCCTGTATCACCTTCACTGGAAATCAAAAGAAACCATCTCTTTGGATAATTAGTTTAACATACATCATGAAGTGTTTGTTTTCAGATTGCTAATTGCTTCATATACAAATGGTTGATTATGTGTCTGCCTTCCATGTTAGATTCTAAACTTAAAACAGAACCAACCATGCCTCCTTGTCTCTATGGTCTGCTGATGGCACTCACTATTTAACAAACACATAAAGGAATTAATACATAACACATTTAAAATACTCTGTTGAATACATGTGGAAGATAGTGAATCACTTGATGTGTATTTTTTCATAAACATTTTGTAGGTAGCCTAATAAAATGAAATTTCATGTGACTAATCCTTGAGGTTTCCAACTGTTAATCCATTTATCTGTGGAAAGATCTACTGGCTGATATTTGAGGATTTTCTTTGATTTTTTGAAATTTTGGATTTTGGATTAATATGAGGTTGCATAAGGTTAGGTTACATTGTTTGTGTTTTTAGGGTAAAGTCCAAGTTGTAGTTGAGTATTTCACCCAGGAGGGGTGTCATACATTTCTCCATTGTACCTGTCAGGGGCGAACTTACCAATCCCTTCCTCTTCCTTCCTTCTTGAATTTAATTGTGTATTTTTCATAAATATTTCATAGGTAATGTAATTTCTCTCATGTGGGCCTGTAATTGTTAATCTACTAGTTTCAACTTAGTATTGAGTATATTGAATGCTTGCGTTTCCATTCCTGTTTGCTATCATGAATGTTCTTCAAATCCATTAAGGTCAATACAAAAGATGCAAATCTTCACTTTTTTATGGCTGAATAGTATTCCATGGTATTGCATATACCACAGTTTATTAATCCATTCATGAGTTGATGAGTACTTGGGTTGTTTCCACATCTTTGTGATTGTGAATTGAGCTGCTGTAAGAATTTGAGTGCAAATGTCCTTATGGTAAAATGATTTCTTGAGATCATGGGATCAAATGGAAGGTCTGTTTTTAGCTCTTTGAGGATTCTCCACACTGCTTTCCAAAAAGGCTGTCTTAGTTTGCAATTCCATCAACAGTGTATGGAAGAGTGAAGTTCCCTTCTCTCTGCACCCATGCCAGCATCTGCAGCTTTGGGATCTTGTGATATGGCCTATTCCAAAACCAAATCAAAATGGTTTTGATTTCCATTTCTTTGATGCTTAGGGATAATGATATTTCTTTCTTGTGTTGGCCATTTATTTGTCTTCTTGGGAAAATACTCTGTTTATGTCTCTTACCCAGTGATTACTGGGGTTGTTTGCTCTTTTCTTGTTGATTTGCTTGAGTTCTTTGTAGATTCTGCTTGTTATCCCTTTGTCATATTTGTAACATACAAATACATTGTCCCATTCTGAAGGATGTCTGTTTACTTTGTTTACTGTGCCCTTCACTACATGGAAGCTTTTTAGTTTGATCAGATCCTCTTTACTTATTTTTGTTGTTACAATTGCCAATGGGGTCTTCATCATAAATTCTTTCCCCTGATATCATTAAGAGCTTTCCTCACACTCTCTTCTACAGTTTTTATCATTTCAAGTCTTAGATCAGTGGTTCTCAACCTTCCTAATGGTGCGACCCTTTAATATAGTTCCTCATGTTGTGGTGACCCCAAACCATAAAATTATTTTTTTTGCTACTTCATAACTGTAATTTTGCTACTGTTATGAATTGTAATGTAAATATCTGATATGCAGGATGTATTTTCATTGTTACAAAGGGGTCACGACCCACAGGTTGAGAACCACTGTCTTAGATTTAAATTTTTAGATTTTATCCAGTGTTTGAGTTAATTTTTGTAAGTGGTGAGAGGTGTGGGTCCTCTTTTACATGTTGCTAATCAGTTCTCCCAGCACCTTTTAAAGAATAGGAATTCTTTTCCCCAGTATATGCTTTTGTTTGATTTATCAAAGATCAGATGATGGTATGAGCCTGATTTCATTTCTAGGTTCTCTGTTCTGTTCCATAGATCTATGTATCTTTTTATGCCAGTACCTGCTGCTTTTAATCACTATAGACTTATAGTATAGCCTGAAGTCTGATAATGTGATACCTCCAATTTTTTTATTTTGTTGAATTACTTCAGCTATTTGGGTTGTTTTCTGGTTCCATACGAAATGAAGAAATATTTTTTCAAGTTGTTCAAAGTATTATGTTGGTGTTTTAATGGGGATTCATTAAGTATATAGATTGTTTTGAGTAGTATAGACATTTTAACAATGTTGATTCTTCCCAGACATTAGCATGGTATGTTCTTTATTAATATTTTATGCTATTTCTTTTCTCAGGATTTCATAGTTCTCTCTGTAGAGATCTTTCACATCCTTTGTTAGGTGTATTCCAAGGCATTTCATTTTCTTTAAAGCTACCGTGAAAGGTATTGTATCTCTGATTTTATTTTCAGCTTGACTTTTATTGGTGTATATGAAGGCTGCTGATTTGTGGATATTGATTTTATATCCCAAAATGTTACTGTATTTCTGGATCACTTCTTGGAGTCTTATAAGGTTGCATCTTTTGTTTTTTCTAAGTATAAGATCATATCATCTGCAAAGAGTGAAACTTTGACCTTCTCTGTCTTCATTTGAATACCTATGATATACTTCTCTTGCCTGATTGCATTAGGCAGAACTTCCAGAACTGTGTTGAATAGTAGTGGCGATAATGGACGTCCTTGTCTGGTTCCTGTTCTAAGCAAAATGCTTTCAGTTTTTTCCATTTAGTGTGATATTGGCTGTGGGTTTGTCATAGATGGCTTCTATGCATTTAAGAAATGTCCTGTGTATGCCTATTTTCTTAAGTGTTCTTATCAGAAAAGGATGCTGAATTTTGTCTAATGTTTTTTGCATCTATTGAGAGGATTGTATGGTTTTTGTTCTTGTTTCTGTTTATGAGGTACATAATGTTTATGGATTTGCATTTGTTAAACTAGCCTTACATCCTTGGGATGAAGCCAACTTGGTTTTGATGCATTGCTAAATGTTGTTTGCTAGAATTTTATTGAGAATTTTTGCATCAATATTCATTAATGATACTGATCTGTAGTTTTCTTTTTTTATTGAGTCCTTTCCTGGTTTTGGAATCAGGATGATATTGGGTAGGGTTCTTTCCTTCTCAGTATTTTGTAATAGGTTCTGAAATATAGTTATAAGCTCTTCTTTGAAGGTTTGCTAAAATTCTGGTGTGAAACCATCTGGTCCATAACTTTTTTTCACTGGAAGCTTTTTTATTGTTGCAGTTTTGGTGCTTGATATTGGTCTATTCAACAGTTCTATTTCTTTCTGGTTGAGTTTAGGGAGGTAGCATGATTCTAGTAGTTTGTCTATCTCCTTCACATTTTCAAATTTCTGGGCACAGAGTTCTTTGTAGTATCCAGTGATGATCTTTTGTATTATCTGTCCTATCTATTGTTATTTCTGCTTCTTTGTTTCTGATTGAGGATCCTGCTTTTCTGCTTCTGGTTAATACAACCAAAGGTTTATAAATTCTATTTATCTTTTTAAAGGACCAACTTTTTGTTTCATTAATCTACCAAATGGGTTTTTTGTTCTCAATTTCTAATTTTGGTTATTTCTTTTCTTCTTGGTTTGGAATTGGATTGCTCTTCTTTTTCCTGTTCCTTGAGATGATTCATTACATAGCTGATGTGCAGGCTTTTGGTCTTCTGGATGTGGGCGTTTAATGCAATAAATATCCTTCTTAAGACTGCTTTTGACAGTTTGTGGCTTCATTATCATTTTCTTCAAGGAATTTAATTATTTCCTTTCTTATCTCCTCCTGACCAGCTATTGTTCAGCAAAAGGTGGTTTATTTTCCATGACTTTGTGTGGGTATATGTGTTACTGTTAGAATTGAGTTCCAGTTTAATTCTATCATGGTCTGTTAATATACAAGATGTAATGTCTGTTTTTAAAAATCTGTTGAGGTTTAGTTTGTGTCCTAGGATATGATCTTAGAGAATGATCCATGAGCTGGTGAAAAGAACATATATTCAGTGGTAGTGGAGTAGAATGTTCTGTGTATGTCTGTTAGGCCCATTTCATCTAGAACGGTATTTAAGTTCATCATTTCTTTGTTTAGCTTCTGCTTGGAGGACTTGTCCAGCACTGTCAATGGGGTATTGAAGTCCCTGACAATTATGGTGTTGTAGGATATCATATTGTTCAAAGTAGGGTTGACTGTATAAATACGGGGGTGTTAATGTTGGGTGCATAAATATTTCAGATTAAAATGTCCTCTTGAGGGCCAGGTGCAGTGGCTCATGCCTGTAATCCTAGCACTCTGGGAGGCCAAAGTGGGTGGAGTGCCTGAGCTCATAGGTTCGAGATTAGCCTGAGCCACAGCAAGACCTCATCTCTAAAAATAGCCAGGTATTGTGACAGGTGCCTATAGTCCCAGCTACTTGGGAGGCTGAGACAGAGAATCACTTGAGCCCAAGTGTTTGAGGTTGCTGTGAGCAACACTCTAATGAGGGTAACAAAGTGAGACTCTGTCTCCAAAAAAAAAAAAAAAAAAAAAAAAGTCATCTTATTTTCTTGTTCCCTTGACCAATATAGAGTGACCATCCTTGTCTTTCATTGCTTTTATAACTTCAGTGACCATGCTGTCTGTGAAAAGAATCATAACTCCTGCTTTCTTGTGGTTTCTATTTGCCTAAAATACTGTTTTTCTAGTCCTTCATCCTGAGTGTAGATTTGTCTTTGTGGGTTAGATGTATTTTCTGATGGGAGCAAATGCTCGGCTTATTTTTTTAACCAGTCAGCCAGTCTATGCTTCTTGAGTGAGGAATTCAAACCTTTTACATTTTTTGAGAGAATTGATAAGTAGGGAAGAGTTCTGTTTCTCTTGTTGTGTGGAGGTCTATTGCCTCGTTTTATAACTTGGGCCATTGTGGAAGCTAAGGTTTGCCAATTAATATGTGAGTGACTTTACTTTGCTGTTGGTCCATTGTGTTGTTCTGTGTTTAGTCTGGTCTGAGTACTTCCTGCACAGCAGATCTTGTAGTGGCAAAGTTCCTCGTTGTTTCCTTGTCAGTAAAAGACTTGATTTCTCCATCCAACATGAAGCTTAGTTTTGCAGGATATAGAATCATATGCAGGAAGTTGTTTTGCTTGAGTAGATTAGAAGTGGGAATCATTCTCTTTTGACTTGTAAAGTTTCAGCTGACAAGTCCCCAGTCGCCTTGATGGATCTGCCCTCATTGGTCAGTTGGTGCTTACACCTGGATGCTTATAGAATTTTCTTTTTCATCTTGACTTTGGCCAGATTAATTACAAAGTATCTAGGAGATGTATTTGAATTGAGACAGCCTGGGATGTGTAAAAGCAGTGTGTATGAATTTTTAGTGATGCTTGAGAAATTTTTAGCAAAGATATCATCCAGTAGGACTTCCACGCCATCAGCTCTCTCTTCTTTTTCTTCAGAAGTATCCCATAATTCGTTCGTTCACTTTGTGCAGTCTAATAATTCTCTAAGAAATTGCTCTGCTTTTACTCTCTTCTTTTCTGCTTCTTTAAATAACTGAGTTAGCACTAGAGCCTTGTCTTGAAGCTCTGAGATTCTTTATTCTCCATGGTTTACTGTACTGTCAAATGTTTCTACAAAGTTTGAAGCTCCTTGTATTTCATCATGTCTTTTAGTCATTTCTTGAGTCAATTTTTAGATTTCCTTTTGGTGGTTTTCTACTTTCCCTTCATTTTCCTTCACTGTTTTTATCATCCATACTCTAAATTCCTTGTCATTTTCATGATTTCTTTATAGATGGGATCTTCTGTGGTAGCCGTGTTATGATCCCTTGAGTGTGTGTGTGTGTGTGTGTGTGTGGGGGGGGGGGTGTTCTGCTCTGAATTTTCATGTTACCAGAATTGTTTTCTTGGTTCCTCCTCATGTGTGGTTTATCTTTATTTCTTTCCCCTACTTACTTCTCTTTCTTCATACTTCACCCTAGTCCTTTTTGTCCCTGTGCTTTGAGATTAAAACGGCCCTTCGGTACATGGATGAAAGGAACAGAAAAGAAGAGAGTGAAAATGAGAAGAAAGGAAAGAAGAAAATAATAATGATAACAGTGCCATCACAGCACTCTGGGAGGCCAGAGTGGGAGGATTGCCCAAGGTCAAGAGCTCAAGACCAGCCTGAGCAAGAACAAGAAAGACCCTGCCTCTACCCAGACTAGAAAAAAATCAGCCATGCATCATAAGTGGGGACCTGCTGTCACAGGTTGAAGCAAGAGGGTTGCCCAAACTCAAGAGGTCAGGCTGCTGTGAGGCCAGACCATAATACCACAGCACTCCAGCCCAGTCTGTCCAAAAAACAAAAAAGAATAAGATTTAAAAAAAACTATAAGTAAGGCTGGGCGCAGTGGCTCATGACTATAATCCTAGCACTCTGGGAGGCTGAGGAGGGTGGATTACTTGAGCTCAGGAGTTCCAGACCAGCCTGAACAAAAGCGAGGTCCCATCTCTACTAAAAATAGAAAAACTGAGGCAAGAGGATTGCTTGAGCCCAAGAGTTGGAAGTTGCTTGAGCTATGATGCCATAGCGCTCTACTCAGGGTGACAGCTTGAGAATTTTTCAAAAAAAACAAAACAAAACAACCCCCCCCCCCAAACTATAAGCAAAAAAAAAAAAAAAAGTATGTATCTTTATACTTTATATACCTGAGGTTAATATGATTCTCTTTGATGCTCTGCAAGAGATAACAATTAAGGGAATAAGAAAATAAAAACAAAAACAAAAAAGAAAAAGGGTATTTTAATTGTAATTACTGTGGTCTTGGTTGTCTAGGGGAGTTAGAAAGAAGAGAAAAAATAATGAAAAGAGACAGAAAAATAGAAAGAGGAAAAAAGTTATTATTTAAATATATACATTGGATAAATACCAGGTGGTGCTTTAGTATTAGGAAAAGGTAAGGAAAAGAAAATGAAAAATATTTTTTTGTGTGTGAGGACACTATGTGGTGCTCCTGGATTGAGGGGAAAAAAAAGCTACATCTGCTTCTGGATGTGATGGGGGCAGAAAGTTACTAGCCAGTTCCCATGAAGACCCAATCTTGTTTTCCTGATTTTTAATTTTGTGCTGGGTTTGGTAGTTGTATAAGAACAACTTGGAGGGGAAATTTCCCTTGGAGAGGAAGGGGAGCTAATGTTCTGAAGATACATCAGGCTTTTCAGGGCATGTGTCTCAGCTATTTAAATAGTATCTGGCCATTAGAAAGAGATCTGTGTGGAAGGTGGGACCTCCCCAGTCTGCCCTTCATCTTTAGGGGAGTCAGCACCAAGATGGCTGTTCAAGCCTACTAGGCAGAGTCTAAAACTGATGGCACACTGGGACCTTAGAATCTTGCTTCAAACTGGGCCCCCATGGACACTAGCCAGCTCAAGATTTTGGCAATCTCCACTCTTCTCTGTGGTTCTCATAAGGTGGTGGGGGCAGCCAGCAGCTGGGCCTCGCATCAAGTATCTCCATGTCCAGCCCCCTGTCCCCCATTCCAGGACTCAATCCTCTGACTCAGTTCCCAAGAAGCAGAATGCACTCTCCCTGGTCCTCTGACAAAGGACCATCCTCTGTGTGCCTGAGAGTCCTGTGGGACTTCAGTTCTTGCTTGTTTCAAACTACACCCCATGCCTGGAGGGACAGCCCCTCCCCGAGTTGGGACTGATCCCTGTCCACCCCCACAGGGTGCCATTGTGGGTGGAGGAGATTCTCTGGTGGAATTTCATGTATAGGCTCTGTCCCTGGGTCACTGTGCTCCCTGTGCCCACTTTCCGTGCAGACTTCCCACCCTTCTTTTTTTGCTTTTGGTGTCCACTGCTGTCTCACTGTGTCTTTGTAATGTTGTTCCTAGGTGGAAAAATCCAGATAGAGATGACTGGGCATTCCACTCCCTGAACTTCCTGATAGCAGCTGATGAGGAGGTGGCTCTAAACCACCGCCTTAGAGCCCCATCTTGGATTTTATTTTATCTCATGAACAAAGTGCATAACATGGATTTATGGCCCAAGTCTTTTTGTCTTTTTTTTTTTTTTTTGAGACAGAGTCTCACTCTATTGCCCAGGCTAGAGCAATCCTCCTGCCTTTGCTTCCCGAGTAGCTGGAACTACAGGCATCCACCCCAACACTTAATGAATTTTTCTATTTTTAAATGATGGGGTCTTACTCTTGCTCAGGCTGGTCTTGAATTCCTGACCTTAAGCAATTTTTCTGCCTTGGCCTCCCAGAATGCTAAGATTATAGGTGTGAGCTACAGTTTCCACCCTGGCCAAAGGCTCTAATAAAGAGCATGGTGCCCATTACCAAGGCTGCAGAGAGCCCCAGAGGAAGAACTGGAAAAGACCAGTGTTGGAAAACCACCCACAACCAAAGAGCAAGAGAGAGGAAGCCACAGAGCAGGTGTTATTAGGCAAAATTACAATCTCTTGGGGCATCCTTCGAATCAAATTCTGAGCCAGGCTCAGTTCAGGATCTGAACTGGGTGCCTGGGTACAATGTGTGACTGAAACTCTCCTGAAGTCTGGTTTATAGTATTTGGTAAGTACTTAACGAAGCATGTACTACAAGTGAGGAAAGCCTTATCAGAACCAGGTGATTGGGATATAGACTGACTGGGGCTATGGATTGAAGGGAGAGGACTTGCAGAGGGACAGACATCCTTGCACTTCAGTGTGGCATCCAGTTCTCTCCTTGATGCCCAAGAGGCTAAATACACTTAAGTCATAAGTACCTCTGGGAGCTATGGACTGTGTTTCTAGTAACTGTCACAGCAAAGGCTTCTCTTGTGCTTACAGAGTTGACCATGCTTGTCTGTGCTGGCAGGATTCTAAGTCTGTTCATGGATGGTCATTTTTGTCAACAAAGCCTGCTATGATGTTTGAGAATGTTCATGACTAGCTAGCTCAAGGGCAGCCCATGCTATTTCACAAGGATTATCTCTATTTTCAAATGAAGATTGATGTCAGTTTTATTTTCAGAATTACATAGATGGGGCACAGTGGAAGTGTATAAATGAAGATGATAACGGCAGCATTTTAAAATGCACTAACATTAAATCCCACTTTGTGATAGGTAGTGGAGTAGCTCGGAAATCTGGTTCCACTGCTTCAGGTCAGCTATGTGGTAGTGGGCAATTTACTTTCCCTCTCTGTCTCAATTTTCTTATCTCTCAAAACAGGTTGTAATAGCAACCTACCTCCTAGAACTATTATGAATATTAAAATAATTAACATATGTAAAAATATCTGGAACATAGTAAGTTTTCAGGGAATTTTAGCTGTTATTATTGCTCCTATTGACATAAATATAAAATGAGAAAATTTGACCTTGTGTAGAATCACAAAAATATTTGCATTATTCAAAATATTATCAGGGGCAGAGCATGATGGTGGACAGGACAGACATGTAGCCCACCTCTCCAGAGCCATCAGGAGAGAGGAAAGGGGGTCTGGACATTCCCCGAGTGTGGATTATTGGTGTGGACGGACAGCTGGAGATGCTCAGTGAAGTGGCGGACTGCTATATCTGAGGGGTAATTTAAAACCACAGACTCTGTTGTAGAGATTCTTCCCTGCCTGGCCATGCCAGCCAGCAGGCCCCTCCCTTATGGAGGGCAACAGCTTGAAAATGCTGATAAAACCCAATTAATAAATATTTATTCCTGAACTGAGAGAGGCATCTGAAAGGGGAGCCACTCAAAACCACGGGGAACCAGGCAACCTCCCACCAATTAAAGGGAAGGGAGCCCGCCAGAAAACAGACATTTTGAACTATCTAAGGGTGGGCGCCCTCCCCCAGACCAGCAGGGATTGAATAAGACCACAGCATTCCTGCTTAAGAAAGCTAGAGGGGGTTGGCGGTTCAGGTTGCGCTGTGAACTGGCTGGTCCTGATCAAAAGGGGAAACTCTGAACCATAAAACTCAGAATAAGGTCCCTGAGTCCTCCCGCTGCGTGAACCGGCTCCTGCCCAGCCCCACGAACCGGCTCCCACTGTGGCTGCGAACCCAGCAGCACACCCCCTCGCCCCCCACAGCCGATTGTAGTCGCCAGCTTGCAGGAGAACCTGGGAGCAGAGTGGAAAGATTCGAGAAGTGTGGACTCCTGCACTGAGTGGGAAGGTCAGTCGTGAGTGCTGTCTGGAGCACAATAGCTGAGGTTTCACATTACTTAGGTGACAAACTTTTACAGAAACTCCAAAATGGCAATTGGCCATGGAAGGTGGTTACCATGGTAACAGTATAAACTGTGAATCAGGTATAAGCCTGGGAACTGCATGCAGTGCCACCTGGTGTCCAGAAAGTATATTGCAGTATGATTATATTCCTATGAAAGCTGAAGCTTACATCATACATATAGATGTATATTTCTACATACAAGAACAATTTTTTTGTAGATGGTATCTTTCTTTTTATGTTTT
>CAUYPK010027447.1:0-52783 GCA_963574355.1 Loris lydekkerianus
AAAAATACAGTAGAATCCCTCAGTAACAGAGTGGAGCAAGCAGAAGAAAGGATTTCTGACATTGAAGACAAAGCCTTTGAATGTGCCCCAAACTCTCAAAGAGGAAGAGAAATGGAGAGCAAAAATGAAAGCTATAACCCAGTTACAACCTAAGAATAGGGGGAAGAGGGAAAGGGAGAGGAGGGAGGGGAGGGAGGGGGGAGGTGGCCAGAGGGAGGGGGATTGGTGGGATTACACCGGCGGTGCATCTTACAAGGGTATATGTGAAACTTACTAAATGTGGAATGTAAATGTCTTAGCACAATAACTAAGAAAATGCCAGGAAGTCTGTGTTAACCAGTGTGATGAAAATGTGTCAATGAAACTAGTGTATGGTGCCCCATTATCACATTAAAGTACACAGCTATGATTTAATAAAAAAAATAAAAAAATAAAAAAAAAATTTAAAAAGCCATAAATTAGTTTTATAGTAGGGCTGAGTACCTTGGATACTTTTTCTTCCATTCTTGAGATACTTTACTAAGAAGAATATGTTCCAGCTCCATCCATGTAAACATGAAAGAGGTAAAGTCTCCATCTTTCCTTAAGGCTGCATAAAATTCCATGGTGTACATATACCACAATTTATTAATCCATTCGTGGGTTGATGGGCACTTGGGCTTCTTCCATGATTTAGCAATTATGAATTGGGCTGCCATAAACATTCTGGTACAAATATCTTTGTTATAATGTGTTTTTTTTGGTCTTCTGGATATATACCTAGTAGAGGAATTGTAGGATCAAATCACTATCTTGATTTTTAATACAATAGATTTATTTTGCTTGGTTTTTAAAGTTTATGCAAATTAGTAGATGCCATAGCTCAGTGGCAAATTGGAACCTCACATGGGCCTGATTTAAAAAAAAAAAAAAGATACAGTTTACGTAAATTAAATCAGAAAATATGTACTCTTCTGTGTCTGTCTTTTTTTCTTTCAGCTTTATGCTTGTAAGATTCATGCATATTATGGAATGTAGTTGTAGTTTGTTCTTTCTCATTGCACACACTCTTCCATGGTGTGAAAATACCACAATGTATTTATCTATCCCAAATACGCACGCTAACGGTAATTTGGGTAATTTGGGGTTTGGGGCTATTATGAATTGTTCTGCTATGAACATTTCAGTATTTATATTTTGAGCATATGTGAATGTATCTTTTAGGTCTATATCTAGCAATGGGTCAAAGAGAATACATGTGCTTAGTTATAAAAATGCTTATAAACAATTTTTCAAAGTGGTTCTATGACATTGTAAACTGACCACTTTTTTTACCCTTTCTGTATTTATACACCTTTACAATGTGACTTTGCAGCTCTTCTCATCAGGATGTGGTGTCTATATTCCCCACCCTTACATCTACACTGGCATTCTGATTTTTTCTGGCTAGCTCTCTTGGAACCCTGGTCAACCTCCATGTAAACAAGCTCAAGCTAGCATGCTGGATGGTAAGGAGCATGCAACTGTGTCAATTCTGTCAATCCAACTAACAGCTGGCCAGGCACCAGACATATGAGCGCAGCCCTCCTAGGCAGACCTGCCCCAAGCTGACCTACCAGGGGATAGCAGATGCACAATTGAGTCCATCAAGTCTGGTACAAATCAATAGCTCTCAACTAAACTTAGAGTTGTGAATAATAATAAATGGTGATTTTTTTTTTTTACACTAAATCACACAGCCATAGACAATGGCTATATATTCCATTATTTCAGAAACAGTGCTATGAAGTAAGAATTGTTGACTTTTTTTTTTTTTTGTGGATTTTTTTAATTAATTTACTTATTTTTATTAAATCATAGCTGTGTACAATGATATGATCATGGGGCATCATACACTAGCTTCAAAGACCGTTTGACACATTTTCATCACAATGGTTAACATAGCCTTCCTGGCATTTTCTTAGTTACTTATATTGCTGAGGAAACTAGGATACATAGAGTCTAGGAGACTTATTCCAGAACCCAGCTAGCATAGAAATGGAGCCAGGAATCAAATCCTTCCCAACCCGAAAGCCTTTTTTCTCTTATATCAAACTGTTTGTAAAGTAAACAGCACATAAACAAAGTTTAGAGCGCCCACCTTGTACATGACCTCAAAATCCCCTGAGCAAAAATCAACCATGCTGGTTAGTAGCCAACCTCAGGGAGCACTGTCATTCAACCCTTTTTTCTACCCCAAAAGTTGGATATCTGACTGTACAACAGTTAGGGGAAAAAAAAATCACTAAAGGGAAGGCATTCTTTGATGTCACACTTTGGGATTTTATTTATAGATATTTATCCATGTTCTTCACTGCAGTAGAATTTTTCACATTTAGGTTGACTCGATTTCATTATACTTGATATTTACATATCTCTTGACCTTTAACATTAATCTTCTATCACATTTCTGAGTATAAAGAACTTTGAGTTGATGTGAGTACCATGTACACGTGAAAAGGATGTGAAAAGGGTCAAGCTGGAAGAATCAATGTTAGGTGCACCCAAAGGGTTTCAGGTCTTGCAAAGTAGAAAACCAAGAGTTTATCATTCTTAAAATCAAGTGATATGTGGACATAAAATTTGGGGAAATTTTAAAAGTTTGTTCAGAACAATTGACAAAGATGGGCAAAGGACACAGAGAAGTGAGGTCACCCTCCAATTCTCATGTATTTCTTTCCTAATAGTGCCCTCCTTCTCAAATACCATATACTAGGAAAGATTAGATTTGATTCAAAGGAGTCCTAAGTTTAAATTCTAGCAAAGGTCACTTAGCTTCTTTGAGGTGCAGTTCACTTACATATAAAATATCCCTTGTGCCATAAAGATTTGCACTCACACACGTATATATACATATATGTATTTCACCTAGAAGGTGTCTGACAATGGAGCAGACACTTATAAATGATAATTATGCATATTGTTGCATTTTTTTTTTTTTTAGAGAGAGAGTCCACTTTATTGCCCTTGGTAGAGTGTTGTCGCGTCACAGCTCACAGCAACCTCCAACTCCTGGACTTAAGCAATTCTCTTGCCTCAGCCTCCCGAGTAGCTGGGACTACAGGCACGCGCCACAACACCCAGCTATTTTTTTGTCGTTGTTGCAGTTTGGCCCGGGCTGGGTTTGGACCCATCACCCTCGGTATGTGGGGTCAGCAACCTACTCACTGAGCCACAGGTGCCGCCCCCTGTTGAGTTATTTTTATCTCTTTTTTTTTTTTTGGCTGGGGGCTGGGTTTGAACCCGCCACCTCCATCATATGGGGCCGGCCCCCTACCCCTTTGAGCCACAGGCGCCACCCTGGAAAAAAATGTAAAATAAATGTGAGACATGATTTTCCTTTTCAAGCAGGAAGGATAAAACAATTACCCCCAAAGACTATCATAATAGGTAGAAGGTGCCAGGTGCCACCAAAGAACAAAGTAAAGGTTTGCAGAGAGGAAGAACAGAGTCTGGAATGAAAAGCTGAGGTCAGGAAGGAAGTGGCATAATTGGTGAGACGGTAACTCCAGGCAGAAATAGCAGAATGCCTAAAGGTTGAGAGTTGGAAAAGGGAAAGGTATGCTCAGGAATCAATGACTAATCAGGATTGGAGTCCTGGGAAAACAGCTGGAATGTAAGACTGGGAAGCCAGCAGAAAGCATCTGGGCAAGATTCAGGAGGCGAGAACAGATTTTAGGTAGACCGGTCTAGGAAAATAAACCTGACCAAAATGAGCAGATTGGAGCAATCAGAAGCAAAGAGGCCAGAGGTTATCGAAATGTCCGCTTATAAGGAGAGAAAAGCCTTATTAGTAAATTTCAGATTAACACTCTATGTTAACATCATGCTCTGATTTAGCAATCGTTGGTTTACTGTCTTATATGCTGATTTTCCTTACTGACTGTGGCTATGTTGCAAGTTTTCTTTCACTATGAATGACATAAAGTTCTTTTAGAATAGGGACAAAATATGTCTAGTTCACCATTGTATCTCCAGAGTTTGGAATGATTTTCCACTCTGGTATTAGACAGAATACACAGTCATTCCTGCAATAAAGTTATGTAGAATCAGTATGGTACAGTTGCCATAGAGAGGGGGAAACGTATAAGGAAGCCCTTTCAATGACAGAATTGACTAGAGTCGGTCACTGAAGAAAAAGAGAAAAGTCAAATACGACTGAAACGAGGTGAACAGTGGGGCCACCGACAGACGCCAGAAAATCAAGCAGGCTTGACTTGTTTGGGGAGAGGATGATGAGATGATTGTCATGGCCAGACTGACTTTAGGACGATACTAGTGGGGATGTTCTTACATCCTCTTAGAAATTCAGGACTTGCATCAGGAAAGAGTCATGTGCTCGAGAGAGGAATTGGGTGTGATCCAAAACAAAGCTCACATGATCTTACATCGTGGAAATTAAATATTCTGTGTCATCTCAGAAAGTGGGAAAAGAGGAAGTGAAGTTTTAATAGGCTTGTAGCAATTTATAGCATTAAAATGAGAATGGCATATCTATCTGTGAGTCGTCTAGGAAAAACACATTGGTGATCAGCAATGAGAAAAATTCTCCTGGGAATCTGTCCAGGAGCACAAATCCTTCTTGCTTGTTGCTTCAGGCTCTAAACCTCCTTCCTAATTTGGGGGCAGCTCCCAGTTCCCGCCTCGTTCCTCTCTCCATCCCTGGCTTCAAAGCCTGGCTCAGTTTTCTAAATTTTCCTCTTCGTAGAGTTTCAAAATAAAGCTTACATTCTCCCCCTTTTTTTCTAGTCTAAGTTTTCCTACTGCAGGCATAGAAATAAATATGTAAGAAATGGTTAGTATGTTGCAGACTTAAAATTAAATCTTTAAAATGATGATATTTATTGCCCCTGGTATTTATGCAAATATCAGGCAATGTGTGCTGGGGCTGACTTATACTGTCTCATAAGAGCTGATTATTTAATTTTCAGAAATTCTGCAAGCTTCTGATTAAACATGACTATTATTAAAAATTAAATAACGTAAAATTATACTGAACAAGTTAATAAAAATAAAGGTAATGTTCAAAAGCACCCCTTCGTAATCATTTTGCTGCTATGTGCTCTACTGTATCTGTGTGCTGGAAATACTATACAATGGCACGTGACTGTGCATGGCTTCCAAACGTTGTGACATCATATTGGTGGCTTGAAATTGGACATCATAGGAGAATTTACTATAAATCAGAGCTTTGTCATTTCCCCCTTGAAGAACCAGTTGTTAAACATTTACCAGTGTGCCACTGCTGTCAGGCATGTGTAATGCCACTGAAGAAGCAAAATATCATGGGCTGAAGCATTAGGTCGCAGTTCCAGTTCTATTCCTTACTGATACAGCAACCTTGAGCAGCTGCCTAAATATGTCTTGAGTCCCTGAGTAAGGGCATACTGACACTCTTTTCCCAGGAACTGTATGTTGAAAACCTTGCTTACTTTGTCCCATGGGAATCCAATCTTTATCTCTTCTCTTGGGAATTAACCTCTCTGTGTCTAGGTGGGACAGTTCACCAAGTTGTGCCTAATGCAATCTAGACACATTTGGGCTATAGCTACAATGAGCTTTGGTAGGATGTTTGACCTTTCGAGAGTGAGCACCTAACCTTCTTCCTGGTGCATGTAACATATACAGTCAGGAATGCTACCATACTCTAATTATAGAGGCGGATGATAGCCTAAATTAGACTGGCAATGTTAAGGTCTCAATACTCTCTCAAGGCAGGGCACAGTGGCTCACACCTGTAATCCCAGCACTCTGGGAGGCCAAGGCAGCTGGATTGCCTGAGTTCAGGAGTTTGAGACCAGCCTGAGCAAGAGAGAGACTCCATCTGTAAAAATAGCTAGGTGTTGTTGCAGGCACCTGTAGTCCCAGCTACTTGGGAGGCTGAGACAAGGGGATCACCTGAGCCTAAGAGTTTGAGGTTGCTGTGAGCTATGATGCCACCACACTCTACCAGAGGCAACAAACTGAGACTCTGTCTCAAGAAAAAGAAATACTATCTCGTTTTCCTCCTCATCCTAGGAGAGGGCTTCCCTAAAACCTGTCATGAAAACATTACAATATCAAAATACTTTAAAATGCAATTTAAAGAATACGCATGATTTCTAACAAGGTGAAAAGTGTATGTGTGTGTGTACACACATGCGGTTTTCACGTGCTATCATACATAAGATAGATTCATTGTTATAACATTTTTTAGTAGTGTTAAAAACTAAAAGAAATATCTAGGATGAAACTTTTAAAAAACCAAACCCAAAAAACAAATATATATTGAGAGAGTGTTAAAAGTGATTTGTATCCTACATGATGACATTTTGTCAAATCATCTGTAAAATTTATCTTGATGGCTTTCAGAGCCCATGTTTTGAGCCTGAAAAATACATTCAAGTGATTTGTGTCAGGTTGTATGATTGGATGGTTGGCCTAGTTAATTTTAGCACCTGTCTCAGTCATCAGTTCTTATTAGCTCTCATTTGAAAAGGAAAACAATCTCTGGAATCCTGTCTTCCTTTCAAATACCAGAGAACATCTTGTTTTTCTTTAGGTATCAATATACCTTTCTGTTCCTTGAAGATTCTTGTAATAAATTCTTATTCTCCAGGTCTTGTTAAAAACAAAACATATGTGAAAGTTGAATGTATCCTACAACTTCCAAACATTCAGGGGCCATTTAAGAATGCAGATCTTGAGTTAGCATATTGTTAATTTCAGATGCCTAAAATTTTATGTTATCACACTGAATGCTCAATTACAGGATGGAGACAAATAACTAGATAAGAGTTGAAGCAAATGACATGATTGAGTCAATTGCAACACCACAAAAAGATTGAAAACTAAAGGCTGAATAATTACATACTGTGTTAAAGAATAATCCCTGATGACAGATGTGGTAGAATCCCAGGATGAACTATAACCATCTAAGGTAAAGGTAAGGGATCCTGAAAACAAATATATCTACATGAAGTTCCAGGGAGAGTTTCAAACTACATACATACAGAAATGAATGTAGAGATTGCCAAATCATTGCATTAGATAGAGTACTAGTAACTAGAGCTGTGGAATGTGCCTCAGTGTCATGATACTTCAAAAAATGGGCTATAATTAAAACTGGAAACCTAACATTCATTTTAGTACACACCAGATAATTTAGGATACTGGCCATGACTTGCATTCTCCTTTGGGAGATCAACATACATATAAGTGAATGAGTTTATCTGTAAATATGTGCAAGATCTCTAAAATCATACTTCTGTCTCTTTTTGGCATTTATATATTCATAGTTTCAGGACACATTTTATTAAGTGTCTTGTATATGTAAAACATGATAGATAATGCGAAGAAAAAGAATAAGGTCTCCCCCATAAAGAGTTGCATTCCATAAAGAGTTGCATTTACTCTTGGAGAAGAGATACTTAAACTAGTAACTGTGATGTAAGGTAAAAATAGAGTTAGGAAAAAAGTCCTATAAGATTATCTATCTACCTTTAAATTCCAATGAAAGGGTTGAGTGCATTTTTTTTTTTTTTTACCAACATTGGAAAGATTTTTTAAAAGCTCTCTAAACTAAGCTTTGAAATTCAAGTTACGTTTTCAAAGTGTTTTTGAGGCTTTTAAAACTAAAAATTCTATGAATCACAGGAGTGGAAGGAAGTAAGGAGAAAGGCATCTGGGTAGACAGATGGGACCTGAGGGGAGAAAGACTAGGCTGTGGGGGTCTTTGGAGCCAACCCTTCTCCCTACCGTGCCCTCATTTCCCTCCTCAAGTAGCAGATCGACTGGTTTTAGGCTTTGTTCCAGCAAAAGTGAAGTTAGTTAAGTTTTCCACACAGCTATGCATGTTCCTCAACAGAAATCAGCACCATCCAAGTTCAGGCCAATTCAGAGCCTCTAGTTTGCTCAGAATCAGTATTAAATCAATCATCAAATAAAGACTTATGGTACATAGTTACAGTCAGTTAACCAGTTAATAGTTGTCTTTATCTGAGTTATTGAAAGTTATTCCACTTTTTAGGTTACTCTTCTTTGGTTTTTGCTTTGGTATAACTACTTTTTTCACTCCGAATCATATTAAGTAAATACACTAAATAACAACAACAACATTGCCAATTCAGAAAAAGACACATTCCACAATTCGCTCAAAACAATAGGTTCTTAGTAGAAAAATAAATATGGAACACATTTGAATTACGTGTCTTATTGAGATAAACCCAAATGATTTGCTTTGGGTTCATACACCCAGTAAGAGAAATGGTTTACAGATTTTCCTTCAATCTGTTGAGTGCACAAACTATTTCTACATGTTTTAAACTCTCTCATTAATTACTTTTTATTTTGACCTATAGGTAGTTTTTGGTGCTATAATATTTTCAAAGTGAGTTTGAGTGCAAGATAATCATGACCTCTCAAAAGGCTGAAAAATTAGTGGAGAAAACTAGGCAGAAAGAAAAATACACCTTATGAAGAATGACTCCCACTTCTGTCTTATTCTGTTTTGTGCTACCATAAAAGAAGACTTTAGTCTGGGTAATTTATAAAGAGAAAAGTTTTATTTGGCTCACAGTTTTGATGTCTGGAAAAAGTTCAAGATTTCCACTCATGGTGATAGGTGCAGGGGAGAGATCCCATGGCAAGAGAGGAAGCAAGAGAGAGCGGGAATGAGGTGCCAGCCTATTTTTAACAACCAGCTCTTCAGGAAACTAATAGGGTAAGGACTCACTGACCCACAAAGGAGGGTATTAATCTATTTATAAGAGATATGCCCACATGACCCAACCATCTCCCATCAGGTCTGATCTCCAACACTAGGGATTAAATTTCAACATGGTGTTTGGAGGAAGAAACATCCACACCATTGAACCCTCAAATCCCTTCTCTACTGCCCCCTAACTCATAAGATTTCTCTTCTTCCTTAGTCATATGGAGTAAGTTTTTATTATTTTTCATGTCAAACAGTATTAATTTACTTTCAAACTATTATTACTTATAAAAGCTTATTTTCATTGTTCAGCTGAAATATTTTTCTGTCTATAAAAAGTTAATTGGTTTCTTAGATTGAAATGGGATATAGCATAATTTCACATTAATATTAATAGAAATATTTTTCATTTAAAGAGTTTTTACTTTGTAGCCAGGTTTTCAGGTATAATTTAAAGACAATAAGTGAAGGATAAGTGTAGTTATCAAGGAACTGCTATTTCAGAAATCATGCTAGGCACTGAAGGCAAGTTTATAGAAAGCACTAGTGTGGTCCCTGCCCTCTTGGTGTTTACATTCAAACTGGGAAGATGGTTGAAATAATTTTCTCTTTTCCAGAGATATGATTCTAGCTGCCTGGAGTTAATTAGTATCTATACTCTCTGAAGATATTTAATCATTAAACTAGTGAATTCATGAAGCTAGATTCAGGGTAAAATATTGTCCCAAAATTCTGAACTCTTTAAAACTATTAGGATCTCTCCTATCTAGGGTCTTCTGAAATAGGGATGTATCTTAGAAACCTGAGTTAATGAAGCTTCTAAGATTGCCTAAAGTCATAGTTAACCTGTAAGAAGATCTTGTTCAGTGTTTAATGGTCATAATAGTTAGAATTTCTTCACCTTTTGTGGATCCGTGGCCCTAAAAACAAACTCTTGGTTTGAAGTTTAATGCCTGAAGCCACCAGGAATTGGCAGTCTTGATATTGTATGCACAAGGAGCCTTCCAGAGCAGCCCACTTCATGTTCTGGCATCCCAGACTCACGTTCATAGGGATACTGCAAGAAGAAAAAAGGGCTGCATACTCACTGGTGTGGAAGAGAGAAGTGAAGGTCAACTCTTGTCTCACTCAGGAGAAGCATGGAAGAAAAAATATGCCCCATTTCCTACACTGCTCTGGTGTATTTCTGGGAATCTATTAGGCACAAGGAAAGGGATGAAATGAGATGCACATCTCAGACTGGGCCTCTGGCTCATTATTGCTCTCACAAAGAAATAATGTGTCATTTAAGCTGCTTTCCTGGGTAATTTGGGGCAAAAATAGGAAGTTTCTAAATCAGAGCTCTTTAATAGATTTGTAAGTGTTGCTGACTCATAAAGTCACCTAATATACTTTAATTTGCCTTTTTATCAATCTCCAGGCTTAAAAGAAAGAAAGTATGACCACTGTAAGTCAGTAAGAATGAAACGGTATTCAATGAGAATACCAGAGCTACCTCATGTTCTATAGAGAAGGGATGCTGGACAAGGTCAAGGGAAGGCCACTGACTTAAAAAAACAACAACAACTTCTTGGTAATCATTTATATCTTTAGATAATAGATGGAAAATAATGAATTAAATGGCTGTTCCAGTTAAAAGATAAAACTACACCTGTAGGATGCTGACATCATCCTAAAGAAAGGCTTGTGTTACAGTATTCTTTTCCTTCATGGTCAGATGTCGGTCTATACCAGGGATCCACATCTTTTGTATAAAAGCTCAGATACTAAATATTTTAGGCTTTGTGGACCATACAGCCTCTGTTGTAGCTATTTGACTCTGTTATTGTAGCATGAAAGCAGCCACGTTCAATACATCAATTAATGGATGTGGTTGTGTTCTAATAAAACTTTATTCGCAAAACAGATGGCTGATGAATTTGGCCTGTAGGCTATAGTTTGCTGACCTTGAGTCTATCGTATTAACCAAATTTATAGCCCAATAATATATATTTATTGGAAGGAAAGAGTCTTCCCAGGAAAGTTACTTGAGGAGAACATTAATGTGTAGGTGAAGAAGTCATTTGGGGGAAAATGAAGAAAATAATTTAACTTATCTTTTTAGTCCTAGAAGGGACTTTGAAATTTTCATTTCTAACCTCCTTTCATTTCTAACTTGCTTCTAACAGTTGAAGAAACTGGGGTTTGAAAATGGAGGCGACTTATCAAAACTCACACATTCATAGCTGGGTGTAAAATACAGATATTCTGGTTTAGTTCTTTTTCCAATTACCAGGTCTTTTTCCTATATGGATTTTCTTTGAACAACTTCAAATTCACATTGTACAACCCTCTGCATCACCCTCCCATTGCTAAATATTAAATTGTTAGGAGATTTTGATGGTAATAAATTTTTTCTATGAGTAGACTCTGAGTATCAGCTTTTTAAAAACCCAGGTACTTGGGAAAAATGAAAATGGTATCCAGAGGTCTTTGACAGTGACATTATCTGTAGAACCATAAAATAAGAGGTCTGAGCACTAAACTTTATTGCCCAACCCTTTAGGCTTACATGTAATATTTGCTCTACTGTAGGGAGATGGTAGGCAATGAGCAGGATTCTTTTCTCTCTTCTAGCTATTGGAAGTAGGAGGTAAAAATAGTCAATACATGTATAATTCCTATTCATAGTTAGCAATGAGGGTTTCGAAATCAGAACCAGCTGTATCTAATGAAGGAGATTGAAATGTCCAGGAAAAAGCTAAATAGCATGTAAAAAAAAAAAAGTGATGGAAAACTCTTGCACTAGAATACAGTCTGAGGACAGACATGAGTTGCTTCACATCTAAAAGATAGTGTGATCCAAATAACAAATTTGCTGTTTGTTTAAAAGATTAGTGTGCCAAATGCTACTGGAAAATAATGAATGTGTTTTAAGATTTCTGGATCTGTCCATCCTAGTCAACTACACAAAATTCAGCATCTTCTAGACATATCTTACTATAATGAGATTTGTGTAGATTGCATTAATGGCCATATTTTTCCACTGCCCTCCCCCTACACACATGACTTTTTCCCAGATGACTCTGAAGTTCTCTCTAAAGATAGAAAGACTATTTTTCTCCTTGTTGGATCCAGCTCTTCCATGAGGCTTGTTTTTGTGAAAAGAAGGAGTTAGATGTGATGATATGTGAGTTCCAAGCCTAGATTTCAGGAGGCTTTGAGTTTTTCTGTTCCTTCTCTTGTGCTTTTGCTATCACCATGCAAAGGGCAGGCCTAGACTAGCCCACTGCTCCAGGAAGTGGATGAGAAACACTGAGAACATACCCAAATCCTCCTACTTGAGCCCAACCTGCATAAGGTCACTCCTAGCCAATTCACAGATGCATGGGACAGTCAGCTAAGATCAGAATAATCACCAAACAAAACCTAGCCTAGATTCAACTGAACACAATAGACATGTGAGATACAAATATTTATTATTGCATGCCTCCAAGTTTGGGAGTAATTTGTTACACAGCAAATTTGTAGCAACAGTTAACTAATGCATATAGAGACTAAGTAAATATCATTACAGATGTTCTAATTGCTACAAATAGTGCAGCAATATTTTCCAAGTACTGTGGCACAACAGTTAAGAGCCTAGAGGATGCTGGAGCTAGAATATACTGATTTGTATCTTAGCTCAGACTCCTACCAGTTGTGTCCTTGGGTGTGGCAAACATCCTAAAATGACCACCAGTGAGTTACAGTTATACTCTTGTGTAATCCTTTCCCCTAAGTACGAGCAGATCCTATGATCTGCTTTTAACCAACAAAGATTGCCAAACTTGATGGGATGTCACTCATGTGATTAGGTTATATTATTAATATATGTGACTGTCTTAGCAAACTGAACAGACTCCCTTGCCAACTTTGAAGAAATAAGCTGCCATGTTGTGAGAGGACCACATGGCCAGGAACTACAGATGGCCACTGGGAGCTGAGAGCAGAACCCAAACAACAGTCAGCAAGAGAACAGAAACCTCACTCCTACAAATCTAAAATGATAAATTTGGCAAGCATTCCTAATAAGCTAGGAGGTAAATTCTTCCCTAAGAGCCCCCAGATGAGAATGCATCTGGCTAACAACCTAACTGTAGCTTTGTGAGACCCTGAGCCTAGAACTTCGTTAAATTGTGCCCAGTCTCCAGTCCTAGAGAAACTCTGAGGTAGAAAACACGTTGTCATAGGAAACCAAAGCAAAATAGACAAATGGTATCACATCAAGCTAAAAAGCTTCTACATAAGAAAGGAAACAATCATCAATGTGAAAAGACAATCCACAAAATGGGAGAAAAGATTTCAAACTGCCAATCTAACAAGGGATTAATAACTAGAATATATAAGGAGATCAAACTCAATAGGAAAAAAATCAAATCCAATTAAACATAGACAAAGGATCTGAATAGCCATTTTTCAAAAGAAGACAAACAAATGGCCAATAGATATGTGAAAAAAAAGCTCAATAACACTAATCATCAGAGAAATACAAATCAAAACTACAATGAGATATATCTCCCCTTAATTAAAAGGACTTTTATCCAAAAGGCAAGCAGTAAGGAATGCTGGCAAGGCCATGGAGAAATGGGAACCCTTGTATGCCACACTGTTGGTGGGAATGTAAATTAGTATAGTCACTATGGAAAACAGTATGGAAGTTCCTCACAACACTAAAAGTATTAATAGAACTGCCACATGATCTAGTGATCCTCCTGCTGGGTTTATATCCAAAGGAATTGAAATCAGTACATAGAAGAGATATCAGAACGTCCATGTTCATTGCACCGCTAGTCACAGTATGGAATAAACCTAAGTATCCATCAATGGATGAATGGATAAAGAAAATGTAGAACATATACACAATGGAATATCACTCAACCACAAAAGAGTGAAAATCTTTCATTTGCAACAACGTGGACAGAAATGGAAAACAATATATTAAGTGAAATAAGCCAGTCACAGAAAGACAAATTTCACTTGTTCTTACTCATATATGAGAGCTAAAAATCTTGATAGTCTTACCCATGGAGACAGACAGTAGAATAATGGTAACCAGAGACTGGAAAGTATGGCAGGGAGGGTGAGGACAAGTAGGGATGGTTAATGGCTGCAAAGATCTATATTTTAAAGTAACTAAAATAGTGGAACTGGAATGTTCCTAAAACAACAAAATGATAAGTGCTTGAGGTGATAAACACCCCAATTGCCCTGATTTGATTATTACACCTTGTATGGCTGTATGCAAATATCACATGTACCCCATGAATATATACAACCATTATGTACCCGTAATAATTAAAAATTACAATTTTTAAACAATAAATTAATTAACTAAGGAATGTTTAAAGCTCAATATTGAGAAAAAGAAAGTTTTACAAAGACACATCCAGTTTAATACCATTTATTTAAATTTTTCTGGAACACTGTAAATTACATAGAGAAATATACATATGCTATAAGTGTGATGCTGGTTTAATTCTGAGTGGGGAAGGAAGTGGAATGGAATGGGGCTGGGTCACAAAGTGGCTTTACTCTCTGCAAATTTATCACAATGTCAGCATTGGTTAACCCTAGGTAGTGAGTACGAACATTTGTTAGATTAGTTGTGTATTTTTCTGTATATTTTAAATACTTCCTTTAAAGAATCAGTTCTGTCTACTTGTCTGTGTATTAGGAAACCTAGTTTCTGATTTCTGCCCTATCACTAGCAAATTTCATAACCTGAGGCAAACCATTTCACTTTTTTAGGTTCCACTTTATTTGTTGAGTGGAAAAAACAGAAAGTAGACAGTTTTGTATATTCCTCCAAGTCAAAGGGACCAGAATACTTTATCTCTTGCCTGCACAAAGAACTATATACAAAATCATTCCAAATCTATTCTTAAATTCTGCTGGAACTGTTCTGTCCAATATAGTAGACACTTGTGCCATGTGGATATTTAAATTGAGATTTGAACTAATTAAAATTAAAAACTTATTTCCTCACGCACACTAGCCACATTTCAAGTGCTCAGTAGCCATATGTACTAAATGCCTACTATACCAGACAGAACAAATGCAGAATGTGTACATCATCTCTCAGAAAGTTGTACTGGACAGAACTATAGAAGAAGACTTTAAAATGTGATCTGATAACCTGTTCTGGCATGTTTCTGTCCTTCATAATCTGTTTTATCAAGCATATATAACTAATAGGTTGGGTTATCCATGACAGTCAGCGTTTAACGGCAGAATTCAATTCCTTTAATCCAGAAACAAACTAGACAGGAGAATACAAAACTGAGAAAGATGGAATATTAGTTGTTACCAAACTTTAAATTGCAGGATATTATAGTGATGACTTTCTTCTTGCTTTGTTCGTTCTAAAATCTTTTCAATTTCACTTCCAGTTCTAATATCTATCACTTCTTTAATTAAATCATGCTCATATTATATTTCTTCTTTTAAAACATACTTAAGGAGGAGGCCAAGATAGCAGACTACAAGCAGCCTGCATAAGCCACTCACAGTGAGGGTTGAGGGTGGCAAGTAAATATTCCCTATCAGATCATTTGTCAAAGACAGAGCATTGGGAATTAACAGAGAAGCAATGGGATGCTTGGCAGGATCAAGGGTACATGGGGAAGGTGCTTTCATGTGGGAAAGGGACAGAGGAGAGAATCCTGGGGCCCAACACTTCCCCCACAGACACTGCAGTGCAGTCTGTGGGAGGGACCCTTTACCTTAGCAGACCACTATAGGGAGCTGACTGGGGGCTGTGCAGCAGCAATTGCTCTGGAGAGAAGGCACAGCAGGATCTCACTGGTTCACAGACCCTGGGCACTCTGGCTGATGCCCCACGTGCGATCCCAGCCCCATAGCACTGAGTGTACCTAGGCGTCGAATCCATTGTTGCACCCTCCTCATTGCCCCTCCCAGCCCAGGGATAGAACAAGAAGCCTTATAGGTGGGTGCTGCACACTCCCGGGCAAGGTGACCTGGACAAGGTGAACACTCAGGCCACTGTGCACTGAATCCCACTGCTACCAATGGACAGCTGCCATAGGCTGACGAATACCACCACCAGTGGCCCTGGACATAGTGATTGCTCATGCTACAGCACACCAACTGCCCTGACAACCACAGAGGACCGTGAGACACAGGGAAGCAGCAGTGTTAAAGGCTCACAGGATACCACCATTGTGAAGACATAACCCACAAAATGGGAGAAAATACTTGCAACCCACCAATCTAACAAAGGAGTAAGGAAATCAAACTCAATAGGAAAAAATCAAATAATCCAATTTAAAAATAGGCAAAGGATCTGAATAGACATTTCTCAAAAGGCAAACAGTCTCCTTCCTGCCTGGTAAGTCTTCTGGAGTAGGGACTCAAGTGCACCATCCAGGAAGCTCTCTGTCCTCAATCAACACCACAGTTCCCACAGAGAACAGGTGCACTGCAAACCTCTCAGCTGAGAGAGGAGGTTTCAGATGAGACAGAATCAGCATAAGCACTCTGGCAACAGTAACATCAGGCTTTTTTGACACTCACAAAGGATCACAATAGTTCTCCAGCAATGGATTCAATCAGAAGAAGGAGTGACGGTCATGGTGGGAGGAGCCAACATTGAGCTTCTTCCAATTTGTCATGGGCTTCACTGTTTAAATAGGAAAGGATGAGAGCCCAGAGGTAACAGAACAGCTTCATGTTATCAAAATATCACTGTTAAGGGAATGCTTATCTGAGTCATGCATAAATATGCAATGATATGGCTGAAGACACCAGAGCAGATGCAGAGAGCCACTTTGTGAATGGATTGGATTTTTTCCATTTTATTTCACATTAAAATGAGGGTACACACAGTTAGGTTACATTGTTTCCATTTGTAAGGTAAAGTCAGAGTTGTAGTTGTTTCCTACACCCAGGAAGTGAGCCATATACCCATGCATTGTTCCCTGGGAACTTGCTGAACCCACTTCTCTTCCTCCCTTCTTGAATTTAATTTAATTTTTCTTTTAAGTGAGCATGTAGTAAATAGTTAATCTACTGGTTTCAACTTAGTATTGAGCATATCAGATGCTCATTTTTCCATTCCTGTGATACTTCCCCTGGAGAACATTTTCCAAATCCATCTGGGTTGTTACAAAAGATACCAAATCTCCACTATTTTTATGGCTGAATAGTATTCCATAGTATACATATACCATAGTTTACTAATCCACACATATGTTGAGGGGCATTTGGATTTTTCCACATCTTTGCAATTGTGAATTGGGCTGCTATAAACATTCAGGTGCAAATGTCCTTATGGTAAAATGACTTTTTTCTTTTGGGTAGATACCTAGTAATGGGATTGCAGGATCAAATGGAAGGTCAATTTTTAGTTCTTTGAGGGCTTCCCGTATTTCTTTACATAAAGGCTATACTATCTTGAAGTCCCACCAACAGTGCATAAGTGTTCTTCTCTCTGCACCCACACCAGCATCTGTCGCTTTGGGACCTTGTGATGTGGGCCATTCTCACTGAGGGTAGATGATATCTCAAAGTGGTTTTGATTTGCATTTCTCTGATAATTAGAGATGATGAGGATTTTTTCACGTGTTTGTTGGCCATTCATTGTCCTCATGAGAAAAGATTATGCTCATGTCTCTTGCCCAGTTTTTAATTGGGTTGTTTGCTCTTTTTTTTGTTGTCGTTGATTCACTTGAGTTCTTTCTGATTATTAGCCCTTTGCCAGATTCATAGAATGCAAATATCTTCTCTCACTCTGAAGGTTGTTTCTTTGATTTGTTGATCATGTCCTTAGCTGTGCAGAAACTTTTTAACTTGATCAGGTCCCATATATTTACTTTTTCTGCTATTGTGATTGCCTTTGGGGTCTTCCTTATAAATTCTTTCCCAAGACCAATATTACTTAGAGTTTTTCCCCACCCTTTCTTCTAGAATTTTTATAGTTTCATATTATATCTTTTATACATTACGAGTTAATTTTCATAAGTGGAGAGAGGTACAGATCTAGATTCAGTCTTTTACATGTGGCTAATCAGTTCTCCCAGCATCATTTATTAAATTAGGGATTTTTTTCCACAGTGTATGCTTTTGTCTGCTTTATCAAAGAACAGGTGTTGATATGAGGCTGGTTTGATCTCTAGGTGCTCTATTCTGTTGCATAGACCCATGTCTCTGTTTTTATGCCTGTACCATGCTGTTTTGATCACTATAAACTTGTAGTATAACCTGAAGTCTCGTGACATTGATGCCTCCAGATTTGTCCTTATTTCATAGAATTGTGTTGCTTATTCGAGTTTTTTCTGATTCCATACAAAATGTTAAACTATTTTTTCAAAATCTTCAAAGTATATCATTGGAATTTTAATGGGGATTGCATTAAATCTATAGATTGCTTTGGATAGTCTAGATTTTAACAACATTGATTCTTCCCAGCCATGATCATGTTATGTTCTTCCATCTGTTAACATCCTCTGCTATATCTTTTCTCTGTGTTTTATAGTTCTCTCTGTAGAGATCTGTTGCATCCTTTGTTAAGTATACTCCAAGGTATTTCATTTTGTTTGATGCTACTATGAAGGATATTATACCTTTGATTTGATTTTCAGCTTGCCTGCTATTGGCATATAAGAAGGCTACTAATTTTCAAAAATTGATTTTTTATCCTAAGATGTTACTCTATTTCCTAATGACTTCTAAGAGACTCATAGTTAAGTCCTTGGGATTTTCTAAATATAAAGACATATTATCAGTGATAGTTTGACCTCCTTTCCCCATTTGGATATCCTTGATATCATTCTCTTGTCTGAATGCTTTGGCTAGAACTTCCAGCACTATGTTAAATAGTAATGGCAATAGTGGACAACCTTGTCTGTTTCTGGCTCTAAGCAGAAATGCTTACAGTTTTTCTCCATTCAATATGACATGGCTCTGGGTTTGTTGTAAAGTGCTTCTATCAATTTAAGGAATGTCCCATACATGCCAATTTTCTTAAGTGTCTCATCAAAAAAGGATGTGGAATTATGCCAAATGCTTTTTTTGCATCTATTGAGACGATCGTGTGGTTTTTGTTTTTACTTCTGTTTATGTGGTGAATTACGTTTATAGTTTTGCATATGTTGAACCAGCCTTGCACCCCTGGGAATGAAACTCCCCTGATTGTAATGAATTATTTGGTTCATGAGCAGCTGAATTCTGTTTGTTAAAATTTTATTATTTTTGCATCTATATTCATTAAAGATATTAGTCTATAGTTTTCTTTTTGTTGTTGTTGTGTCCTTTCATGGCCTTGTTATCAGGGTGATATTTGCTTCATAGAAGAAGTTGGGGAAGATTCCAGCCTTCTCAATGTTATGAGATTTTGCAGTATATGTACAAGCTCTTCTTTAAAGGCTTGGTAGAATTCTGATGTAAAACTGCCTGGTCTGGGACTTTTTTTGGTTGGAAGATTTTTTTTTTTAATTGTTGGGGAGTCATTGAGAGTACAATAAGCCAGGTTACACTGATTGCATTTGTTAGGTAAAGTCCCTCTTGCAATGCTGTCTTGCCCCCAAAAGGTATGGAAAACACCAAGGCCCCACACCCCTCCCTCTCTCTTCTCTTCCTTTCCCCACCCCTCCCTCCTTCTTTCTCTCTCTGCTCTCCCCTTCCCCCACCCACACCCCCTCCGTGACCTTAATTGTCATTAACTGTCCTCATATGGAAGATTTTTTATTATTGTTTCAATCTTGGTGCTTGATATTGGTCTGTTCAAGAGTTCTGTTTCTTCCTAGTTGAGTCTAGGGAGGTAGTGTGATTCTAGAAATTTGTCCATTTCCTCCACGTTTTCAAACTTTTGGGCATAGAGATTTTTGTAATATTCTGTGATGGTATTTTGTATTTTCATGATATTTGTTATTATTTCCCCTTTTTGTTTCTGATTGAGCTTATAAGAGATATTATTTTTTTTGTTTCTGATTAATCTGTCCAAAGGCTTATCAATTTTGTTTATCTTTTCAAAGCTTTGTTAATCTTCTGAATGTTTTTTTGTTTTCAATTTCATTCAGTTTGATCTGATTTTGGTTATGTCTTCTTCTGCTGGATTTGGAATTGGATTGTTTTTCCTTTTCCAGTTCTTTGAGATGATTCATTATATTATTTATTTGTACTCTTTTTGATTTCTAGATGTGGTCATTTAAGTCAATGAATTTCCCTGTCAAGTCTGCTTTGCAGTATCCCACGTGTTTCTATAGCTTGTGGCCTCATTTTCATTGCATTCAAGGAATCTATTAATTTCTGTCTTTATTTCCTCCTTGACTCAACTATTTCTCAGCAATAAGTTGTTTAGTTTCCATGACTTTGTGTGGGGATGAGTGTTTCCATTGGAATTGATTTATACTTTTATTCCATTGGTGTCTGTGAAGTTACATGGTATAATTTCTATTTTTTTAATTTGTTGAGGTTTGTTTTATGACCTAAAATATGATCAGTCTTAGAGAAAAATTCATGAGCTGATGAGAATGTATACTGGGGTGAAATGTTCTGTAGATATATGTTAAGACTGTTGGTTCAAGAGTTGTGTTTAAGTCAATAAGTATGAATATTTAAAATGGTTGCTGGCTTCAATGTTGGAATCTGCTGTCATCATAAGGATCAGGTGTAGTTCTCCAAGGTCAGGGATCATTGGACCTCTTTTATATGACCAAAATAAAGGAGACTGAAAATTATTCCATGGTGGAGATTTTACTCTTTTGTGTTAACCTGGGTGGAAGTGGAACACATTTTTCTTAGTAAAACATCACAAGAATGGAGAAGCAAGAATCCAAATGTACTCAATTCTGATATGAGGACAATTAATGATTTAGTACACGGTGGGGGGTGGGGGAAGAGGAGAGTAGAGAGGGAAGGAAGGGGTGTCACAGTGTGTGACACACCTTTTGGAGGTGGGACACAATTATAAGAGGGACTTTACCTAACAGATGGAATCAATGTAACCTGGTTCTTTGTACCCTCGATGAATTCCCAACAGTAATAAATAAATAAATAAACAAACAAACACACAAATAAATAAATGAGACTTAGATTAGGCCCTCAAGGAAATTTCCATAAATACCCAGCACACCAGAAATCCCCCATTATCCGCCTAGACACTCCAAAATTCAGGTTGAACAGGGATAATAGGGCATGGCAGGGTATAACCAATGGAGTAAAGATTTTGGAACCTGAAATTCTGATTAAATTCTTCATAATTTACCTTCTGAAGACTTTAAACAAGTTACTGTACCCTTCAGAACTTTGGATTTCTTAGCCATAAAATGGGGACAATAAATTCCATATAGAGACTCATCATAAAGTTCAACTAAGAAACTTTGAAAGGGTTTTGATAGGATTTTGTAAACTATAACTTTACTTTGAAAGGATTTTGTGAACTGTGATTTTACTAGCCCTTGCTAATTATCCTTAATAGCCATTCATTCATTTATTCATGCACACATTCATTCATTTATCTACCAGTATTCATTTATTGAGAATCTAGCACTCATTCTAAATACAATGAAAAATAATTTTATGTTTTAGGATCAGCCACCTGCCTGTTCTCTGAGAGGCCATGATTAGCAGAGAAACCTCCAAACTCCAAGGCCATAAAATTCCCTCTGCTCATGCCATTTCTTCACCAAGGCAAATATATGCCAGACCTCTACTTTCAAGGAACTTCCATTTTATAAAGAGATACATATTCCCAAAGCTGAATTTACAAGGATCTTAAAATACAGAAGAATTCAAGTCATTTTTCTACATATTTTTCCCTTCAGTGTATTACTCATACATGCTCAACAGAAGCTAAATTTATCTACCTCTCCCAGCTAAGCCATCTGTTGCACATAAACATTAGCGATGCATACATTTAGTTAATTATGGTTCTCAAAAAATCTGACAACAAAAAGGTGTTGATGCTGATATTACAGTAGATCTAATACTAATAAAAAAAATGAAAATATCTTTGTGTCAGAATAGATCTATAATAAATAGGCTTACCAATAAAGACAAAATTTGAAAGTAAAAGGAAAATACAAGTAAGGAGGCATGTACATCAACACAGGTGCAAGGAATGAAACTTTTTTAAAGTGTCACTCATGTAGTAGAGGAAAATCATTCTAAAGTTTTGCAAGGGAAAATATTAGAAGCAAAATATAATTTTCTAAAATGTCAGGTTCACATATACAAATCTCACCTTTATGAGTCCCTCAGGACAAAGGCATGTCCATAATGAATATATGTTTATGGATAAATCTTCAATGAGAAACAGTCCAATCAAATATGTCATTATTTCAACATTCACTGAATATAAATAATTTGTTGACTTAAATTACTATTCAATTATAAATATATTTGCAAATAAATTGCAAATTAATGGTGAAATTGACATTATCTCCAAGAGTATCACCAACTTACCTATTAATTTTATTGAATTTTCTCTTCCTTACAATACTCCATGAGAACTTTTCTCTATGTTACATTAGAAAGGGATACAAAACAGGGGAATTAAATCAATTTCCATAGAATATCACCTACACTTGTTCATGCATTGAAAGGTAATAATAAACCAAATATATGTCATTGATTTAACATACTTCTTAGAAGAGATACAATAGCAGTAGGTGTCAAACAAGTGGTAGAAAATTGGACCACACTGCATCCCCTTAAACACTAAAGCCTCACCAAAGTCATGTCCCTAGCATCTTGACACTGAAAGCAATGAACCCAACTCTTTATTTCCACCAAAGCTTAGTCTGAGAAACTTGGGTAACTCTAATTTATTCTCTTGTTCATGTGCTATACACCACAGGAAGATTTTAGGTTTGCAAAAATTATGAGGTAATTTGTTATTATGTATCTGAGAAGAGATACATAAGACATAGACATAAAAGATACAAAAGACATAGACATACAAAAACTTACATAATCAATATATAGTTTTTAAAACTATATATTTTATCACTCCTGCTTTACAAGCAATATTCCTACCCACTAAAAAAAATCTTGCCTCCATAGGAAATACATTCAGGTTTCAACCTCTGTTTTTGGTTGCAGGCACACTTGTCATTCTAGATCAGTAATGACTACTGAAGTAAAGCTCTCCAGATCATTTCCAATCCTTCTATGATTTAGGGAAAGCGTTTACATATTTGGAAAGTGCATCTCCACTATGGGGAATAGTTGTATTCTGTGATAATCAAACTCATGTATATATTTTATTAGTTTAGTTTTACTCTAAACATTCAGAGGAATTTCTACACGCATGTTTAAAATTCAATATAAATCTTTTTGCCAATCCAAATAAAAATAATAATCCCATATTTCTGTTCATCAAGGACACCATGAATTGTTAAAAATTGCAATTAGATTAAAAATGGCTTTGGGGGAGGAAAAAATAAGCTATCATATTGATTGTATATAATTATTTATACAAAATTATATTATATATTATATATAATCATTTATACAAAATACAGGGGGGCATATGTCTCACTATTGGGGCAATATTCTAATTCATCTGTTTTACAAATGTAAACTGTAGTATTTTAGATTTTCTAAAAGAAGGGGCTGTCTGCCAATGTTTGTGAATATGAAGAAGGTGGCTACCACAGGAAAATTATGAAAATATACACTGTGTGCTGCTCCAGATGTTCAAGGACAGCATGGGAGATCAAATGATAATTAGAGAGATAGTCTTTAAGAAGAATACACACACACACACACACACACACACATTTATTTTTCCTTTGTGTTCATGACAATCAGTACAATCTATGTTTGGGAATGGGTAGAGGAATTCCTATGAATTTAACAAAGAACAGTGTATGAAATTTCTTTGGCTGAGTACACACAATATATTTGGATTTCATTTATCTTAATGGTTTAGGAGTGATAAGACCAACACACTTGAAGCTCCTATTGGTGAATCAGACCAGACTAGATTTTACATTGACACTCATGTGACTACACTTGAGTCAACAGCCTAGGGTCAGTTGACTTAGTGGAGAAATGTGTAAAATAAGGGTGATAAAGAAATACTGACGGTTACTGTTGAATAGCATGATGGCTGATACCATATCTATAGACTGGTTAAATAGCTTAGGAACTTCATTTTAAAACTGTTTTGACAAACTTCCTTAAGAAAAGAATAAATAATTGCATTCTGAAGCATTGATAATAATCTCTTGGTTGGGTACATTGACTAACGAGATAGGTTGTTTCTTACCCTTACTTGCTGTATTAGTTTCCAAAGGCTGCTGTAACAAATGACTAAAATTTAGTGGCTTAAAACATCACAAACTCATGATCTTACACTTTGGGGAATCAAAAGTCTGAAAATGGATTTTACTCCTCTACTCCTGTCCCTGCCTCCTTCCTGATGTTCCACTGGGCCAAAATATGAGTTTATGGGGCTTAGTTCCTTTTTAAGACTTGAGGGAAAATCCATTTTCCTTGCCTTACCCAGTATCTAGAGGCAATCTACATTCCTTGGATCATGACCTCTTCCTCCCATCACTCCAGTCTGCATTCATTGCCACATCTGCTTCTCCTTATTTGCCCCATTATCCTATCTCCTTCCCTGTCTCTGACTCTCGTGATTCCATCTTTCCCAATAAGAACCTTTACGAATACATTGGGCCAACACAGATAATCCACAACAATCTTCCTTTCTCAAGGTCTTTAATTTTGTTATATCTTCAAAGTCCCTATTGCCATGTAAGGTAACATATATAGATTTTAAGGATCAGGAAATGGTCTTTTTTGAGGGCCATTATTCCATTTACTGTACTTGATTCCTACCTTATTTCTTTATTCCATTTAAAATAGGAGCTCTCAAGGTGATGTTCTGTGACCCACTGGTGAACCGCAAGGTCCTCTGATATTCAATAGATCTTCTGCTATGTTACTATTTTTACTATGGCGAAGTCTAGATCCGTGATCGTTAGTGTAGAAAAGTACATCACCACCAATAGGACTTGCTAAAAATGCAAATTCTCAAGCCACACTCTGAACTTCTGAATCAGAAACTTTAGAGATAAGGCTCAGCAATCCATGACATTCAAGGTGACTTATGTTTAAATTTGGGAAACATTGATCTAGACTTATGGATAGTATTTCTGATACATTTTATTTATGTTGCCCTTCATTATTTTAAATTATTATTAGTCACATATTCTTGTTAGTTCTACTGAGCTTCACTAATTATAGCAAAGATGCATGTATTGGGTAGAGAAAACAGGCCTTGCGATCTTTGTTTGGATCAATATAATCAAAAGACACAAACATGTTCTGCAAAAGCCATTTCACATTGCATCCAATCAATTTTATTTTGACAATTCTTTTTCCATAAAGGTTTTCCTTGGAGTACCCCAGGCACTCACAGAGTCTGTTAGATTCATGCTAAAATAAGAGAATGCCTATTATGTGTCAGGAACTCTAAAAAATGTTTCCCTCAACTTTATAAAATAGATTAAGATGCTCCCTATTTCCAATATGAAGAGACTGAGACTTAAAGAGACAAATTTGACATCATTTTATTTCCCCCACAGTATAGGCAGTTAGACATAGTATGAGTATTTCTCAATGAAGCAAAAGAGGAAGAAAGGGAGAAAGGGAGACCCTATGGTCAGAAAAGTACCAAGTGGAAGAGACATGATGCAAAGCCATATTCGTTTTATTTCAAATCCAGCTCATTCTGTTATGTGACACTGCTTCCAACTTTTGGGTGTGTGTGTGCAAATCTGCATACCCATAGCATATGTATATCATGACTCATACTCTTAATATATGGTTATTATAAATGATGACTAAATTAAACTAAAAATCACAGTTTGTAACTGATTATCAGTTTTTAGTTTGGGTCATGAAAATACATCCAATTGAATTACCAGAGACTCTTCAAACACATAGACAAATATAAATCCAATATGATGAAAATATCAATTTGTGTATCAGTAGTTATAAACATTTCTTTATATTTTCTGTTTATATTTTATGTGATGGATAGAAAAACTGAATGTGTCTTCGAGGAGGAATGACATCTGTGATGAATTTTCCTTTTCCTAAGAGTCTCTATGCAAATCATTCATTCACTAGTCATACTCTCATTTGCTTATGTCAGAGGATGTATATTTTACAACACAAAGTTACCAACACTATTTTTGACACTTTTAGAAAAGCTAGTTTCATTATAAGATTTTTATCACAAGTAAAACACATGGAATTTTCCATTGAAAGTGTGCACATAGTAACAACAGTTGAATGTTAGTTATGATGTATTCATTTTATTGGCCTTTCATGTCCCCAGACCAGGGATTAATAACCTGGAGTTCATAGAGTAGGAGGCTCCTGCACATAACTCAAGACATCCATGAACTTGATACCACCTAATTCTGTGCATTTTGTTTTATATATTTTAAAACATAATTTTGAGAAAGGGGCCATAGATATCACTAGACTATAAAGAAGTCTATAATACTAGAAAAAAAAACCCGATTTAATGACACTCTATTTTACAATAAATAATTTATAATCAATATTACATTCACATTTAGCTGTATTAAATTATTTAATTCAATATAGTGAATAATCAGGTCAACAAACAACTAATAAACATAAACTTTATTCAAAGCATTGTCCCAAATTACTGAGACAAATTTTTTCTTGCTCATAAATTTATAATTCATTCAGAGAGATAATATTTTTAAAAATAAATTCTAAAAATACAGTAAAAATGATTATGAAACCAATGATCTTAGATAGATTACATCACTTGGTTTAAAACATTATTTTTTACTGGAATGAGAAAAATTACTGGCTGAGTGCAAGATTTATGCATTTATATTTCTGATTAAAAAATTCATTAACACTAACCATTTGACAATAGAACTGCACCTCCAGCTTTTCCTTGTGTTTATCTAGGTAACATTTGATTATGTTTGACACTTCAGGCATTAGTCTTGCTAGGAACATTGCTTAAAATTCATAGCCAGAGGTCTTGGTGTGTGACACACCTTTCGGGGGCAAGGCACAATTGTAAGAGGGACTTTACCTAACAAATGCAATCAGTGTAACCTGGTTTCTTGTACCCTCAATGAATTCCCAACAATAAAAAAAATTCATAGCCAGAAGTTATGGTCAGATACTACAGAATATGATGGATGTGTGAATTTGGAAACTCTTAATTTTTTAAGTGATTAAATTCTCTAACAAGAACTTTAAGATTTAGAATAACTTCACTGTAATTATGGTCTTGATATAAACTATGAGTTTCCAATTGATGCATGTAATAAAAGCATAAATATATATATACAAATGCACACAAATATATAATTTATTTTCATATTCATTTAGTCAAGTATCCTATAATACTAGAATAAATGCATTCATTTAAGTACTGAATAAATGTATTAAATACTAACTCTCTTTCACTTCTAAGCATACAGAGAATGTACAATAATTACTAGGTAACATTTTTCTTCAATAAACTTAACATCCACGTAAGCAGAGACAGAATCAAACACAACCCACGTGCCAAGATGATTAATTCAGTTCACAAAAAGTTCTTTAGGAGCACAGAGAATAAAAAAAAAAAAAAAAAAAAAATCACTGTGGTATGGGAAACCTGAGGAAAGGTTGGAATGAAAGGTACAGAAACCTTGAAGATTGTTATAATTCGAGTATCATTTTTCCTTTTCACATCAATGATCAGAGGTAGAATAGCAGTCAAGATGAATAAGAGGTTGGAAGAGGTAAAAATAATATCAAAGAAGTTTTTTTATAATTTGGTGCATAATATAAACCACTTTCACTATAACTTCCTTATAGAGTCCAAGGACATAATTCTGAAGTTTAATGGCAAGGGAATTTCAAGTTTACTGTGAATCTTTAACTTAAAATGCACATTTATATAGTAGTACACGAGTCTATGAACACTTCAAGTGAGATGTAAAGAACTATGTAAAAATGGCTAACTACTAAACAAATACAAAGTATTATAACAATAATGATTCTTAAGACAATATAAGTATGCAAGTTCCCGTGAATTATAACTCAGAAGCAATGTACAACCTGAGTCTACAGAAAGGGAGAGAAGCCAGAGGCAGAACACGGGTAATGGGAATAAGAAAATGGCTTGTGGCCTTTTTGGAGACATCCAAACATCTTAATGATCATCGTTGTAACAATTATAACAAGTACAGGCTCAGAACGGAGAGGGGATGACAAACACGGAAATCAAGGTGCCAAAAGGTGGGCAAAGCATCCTTTGAGAAATGGACTCCCACATAGTGGGTATGGTTTATGTAGATGGCATAGGAAGCAGGATGCAAATCTTAGTGTAGGAAACTCAGACCAGGCATGGTTGTATTTATTCACTCATTTAACAAATATTTATTTAGTGTCTCTTAAATGGGTATAGAGCACTAACCAAACTCATGTCCTTTTCCTCATGAAGCTTACATTCTGGCCATTCCACAGCTGACTTTTTAAAACTCAGTTTAAAAAGTAATAATATCTAGAACTCAGACCTGTATATTCTAATGCAACTGAATTGCAGCAAGACATGGCCATCAGCATCATTTCAAAGCTCCCTTGGTGAGTCCAGGGTGCAACTGGGGCCCAGAGCCGCTGTTCCCAGATCAGTCAAGTCAGTTATATTCTGCTGCAGGAACAAATAACACTCAAATCTCAGTGGTTTAAAAACAAACATGCTTAATTCTCATTTGTGCTCCATATCTAGTGCAGGGCAACAGAGTTGCTCTACTCATAACACTTGTGCAACTGTCCCGCAGATGTTGCCCATTACTATCCAAGAAGAAAAGAGAGCCCTGGAGGCTCTCACCCAAGGGATTAACTGCTCCAGTCTGAAAATGACACCCATCACTTATAGTCACCACACTTTCCCAGATGAGGCCAAGAAGTACCCTCTTAGCATATGACCAGAAAGTAAAGACAGCCACACATAGCTGTTGCTCAGCATTACAAATCACCACTAAGAAGAGACATTAAGGATAACCATTGTTGACCAGTATCAATGATAACCATTGTTCACCATCATCAAGGATAACCGTTTTTGACTAGCACTTAGGCAATAAGGATAGTTATTACATTGACAAGCGTTAGGGTAACCACTATTGACCAATGCATTAAGGATAAGCGTTATGTTAACCAGCATGGAGGTAATCATTGTGAACTGGCATTAAGGATAACCTTTAAGGAAAACCATTGCCTTGACCAGCAGTAGGATAGCCACTGCTGACCAGCATTAGGGAAGCAACCAAGGATAACCACACAGCATTCTACCCTTTACAGAGAACTCAGATCTTGCATTTGTGGTCTCCATGTAGCCCATCCTAACCACTCAACCTCCCATCTTTGCTATATTTCATCCCTACCAATGTTCCTGGCCCACTCCACCACCTGGGAGACATGAAGTAACTCTCTCCTGTATTTTCATAGCATCGTGAGTTCAGTTCCACCACAGCACACACCACAATGGTTTGAAATAGCCTATTTACATTGCTGAGGAAAGGAACTATGATTTATCTTGGAATTCTCAGTGCCTAGCATAGACTCTGGCATAAGGTATTGCTCAAGAAACATTTGTTGAATTCACCCAAATTAGTTCAGTTGTTGAAATTACCCCCATGATCCAAGTAGCAGCTCTTAGCAACTAGCTTTCCAACTATTCCATCTTCCCTAAACTTATTCTTCCGACAGGCTAAGCTTCCCTGCCCTGCACACAGTGTATCCAAATGCTCAGGCTGATGAACTGTTTCCACTGAATTCCCTCGACTCAATGTTCGACAGAGGTAAACAAGGTGATGCCTCTGCCGACAAGTAGGTATGAATTTACTCACTGCATTAAGCCTCTGCTGTCAGCACTGGGGAGACTAACTCCAATCAGCAGCAGAAGTGCCCGGCTTACCATAAAATACAATCTTGGAAACTTGTTCATCGTAAATACTAATGATTCGCCACCTTGCCCTTTTGGATAATATTTTCTTACAAATTATAGCACAGTAAAACCCTGGAGATGTACTGTGGCGAATCCACAGTATTTGCAGATTCTGCGTCTGTGTTCTCTCTCTCTTCTCTGTCTCTCTTTCCATGCCTCTCTTGCTGTCTCTGTGCCTGTATCATCTCTGTGTGTGTGTTGGTCTCCAGAACCCCTCCACTTAATGCCTCATTAACTGGATAACAGTAAGAATACCGCTTTAAAGATATATCTTTCATCTCAACCTAGATAATAGAGTAAAAACCAGAGAAATTCCTCTCAATGGGAACAAAACTCATTTATCACCAATAAGCACCAGCTGCTGATGCTTGATAACAACCCTGTCCCTCTCTGCACATCGAAATATTCATGCAAGGCTATGTTAATATTGGAGCATGTTACACTAAAAATGCTTGATAAACAGAAGTGGAGATATCAGTTGAAAGAAATGTTAAATGAGCAATGATGGCATCTTTTTAAACTGAATAAATAACAGTGGGTCTGTCACCTCTGGGATACTAATGGGGGGGGGGTGCCCCTGGTTGGATTCCACAGTTATGAAGGATCTGTCACCTCAGAAAGAAAAATAAGGCTCATAGATAAAATTAGATGATCTGAATAGTCCAATTCCCTTCCAGCTGCATATTTCCTACATTTGAAATCCTTTTTGTATTTAACAAGGAAATCCATGCATAAGGATCCAATAGACTAAATTAACAAACACTGAATTCATGTTTATATCTACCCCAGCAGGGCATTCTTTGGAGGTTTTTTTTTTTCCCAAAAAACAATCTACAGTCTCATCCTTCATTTTTTTCTGTGATCAGGAATTGCCAGCTGCAGCCCTCACTGCAAGCCCCTCCCCTCAGTGAAGATGCGGTCTTAAGTAGGTTCTCTACTTCAAGCCCTGATAAGCCCTGTAATACAAAGATTGAACACGTAGCTCTGGCAGTGACAGCCCCATCCTCCACCCATCAGCATATTTACTTCCTTCCACTAACATCACAGCCCTATTAGGAACTGCTTTTTTCTTTACCTTAAGTGTAGCTCTTGTAGGGCTGCCATGTTGTTGTATCGCTTTGTTCCCAAGACTTGCAATGGGTCCAAAAGTAGACACTGGATCCAAGCCAGGAAAATACAGTTCTTTCTTCCTCCTGACTTTTCTAACTGGCACTGAGCACAAAGCTTTCAATTTGGTGGTGAAAACTGCAGGATATGATACTTAAGGGTAATTGGCAGCAATGTTTCCTGACTCATGTGAGAAAGCTTGTATGCTGGGTAAAAGGTAAAGCTGACAGGTAGAGGGAAAAGACAAAACATAATTTAAATAGTATTTGTCATGGGCACTGTCAGCCTCCCACCCAGAGCCCTCTGATAATCCCTTTCGCCCTTTCTATGCACTCCTTCCCCACTCCTTCTGTGCTTTAACTTCTTATGATCCATACCTGTGATTCTTTTAGGATGTCATCTTTTGGGCTACTAGAGCTCTTTGCCCTGACACGTGGAGCCAGAAGTGTCTGGAGGTTATATTTCCCCAGGCAGGGTGTGGGGTGCAGCCAATGACTGACTGGAATAAGCAGATGAAAACCAAGTCCCGTTGCCCCCTGTGGGAGCAAACTTCGAGTTATAATTTACACTTCAGAACCACCAGAAAGGGTCGGGTTGAAGCTGATACTTGGCGTGGCATAGCTTCCTTATTCGGCTTCTTCCCCCTTCCTGGCTTTCTCACATTCCTTTACTTTTTTTCTCTAAGGAGCACTAGAAACCCAAACTTGGATAGCGTGCAAATGAGTCACTGCTCTCAGTGATTCCTTCAGTAGACCCCTGAAATTCAATTAAATTACTAAGATGCCCAGTGCCCTTTCCTTTTTTTAATTTTTATTTTTTGATTGTAAAATGACAAATTATAGCTGTATTTATTTCTGGGGTACAAAGTGATGCTATGAATACCATGTGGAATAATTAAGTTGATTAATATATCCATCACCCTAAATGCTTACCATTTTTTGTAGTGAACACATTTGAATTTTACTCTTCTTTCAAGTCTATTTCCTCTTTATAAGCCAGTTCAAGTAAAGGTTCTGTCATTTGCAACCAAAAGAGACCTGACTAATTCAACAATTGAAACACCCAGTTCAATAGAATATGATGTGATCCAAATGGGTTATTTAACAGGATATGCTAAAATGAGCAGAATGTTTGTGAGCTTAACTAAATAAATGGTGTGGCTGGTCTTTATTTTTAAGAGTTGATTAGTCAACTCCATGAAAATGATCAAATCAATTTGTATATCTAGATATAGTCACATTTACAATTTAACAGCCTTTGAGACAGCACAGCACAGACGAGTTGGCTCTGTTGATCAATATAGTTTTACAGAAACTAGTGTAGCAGAATACTGAGTAGGATATTAATAACATTTCCAATCTTATTATGATTATAGACAACATGTGATTTGCAATGAATTTTAAAGGCCCAGGAGAAGTTTACTGATGCTAATTATATGAAACATTTTGACAGCTACCATCTGGAGCAATGCTTAAGTGAATATAAGCTGCTAAAAATGAGTTTAATATGATAACCAGTTTATTGGGTGGGTTACAGAAATATCTCTCTTACAAACTATTCATTGGGGATTGAGATCATTTGCTCAAACTTTCCTAACATTTCTCTCTCAGTTTGAAAGGAGAAAGCACAACTACCAAAGACTCAACCTAAATGAGTTATAGATTTGGGACTAATTGGTGCCTGATTAAAGCTATTTAACCATGACCATGTTGTAAAATAGAAGCAAAAATGGGGCCCTGGCAGAAAAGCCCATAATTACTATGACAAAGAAACAGTGATCTCAGTGCTAAATAAAAAATGGAAGTGTTTTACATTTTCTTGAGAAAGGAAGTTCCATATAAATAATCTGTGAAGTAGTTATTAAATATTAAATTTAATATTTGAAAAAGAGGCCTATGCATCATTCACACATAATTATTACCCATTAATTAATCCACTAACTTCAAAATACAGTAGAACCTCCACAGATGACCACCTCCCCACATCGATCACCTCCTTAAGTTGACCTAATTTTCATAGACTGGACATGCATCACAGGGACGTATCAGTACAGAAGACCTAGATCTTTATGTTGACCACCTCTGTATGTTGATCAGTTTGTATTACAGTTCCTTGAGTGGTCAACGTACAGAAGTTCTATGGTAATTAAGTGGCAGCATGGATAAAATGCCAATTCACAAACTTGAGCTACATATCACTGACTTTCAGGCATATAGACCCTACTATCTACACAACTTAAAACAGAAGTGGGGGGGTGAGTGTAGTCATCTTTGTAAGTGTTTAACTCAGAAGTAACTCCTCCACCAAAGCAGTTTAAGGTACTACCCCAATGTCTTCCAGGTGTTTCACTTGCAAATAATGTTCCTTCATGTGAAGACTTCTCTCAGTTCTTGATATTGTTTGCACAAAGATTTTGCAAGGAAAGAAAGCACACTCAGTAGTGCTGATGCATTTCAACCATTTGGATTGTACTTTTATTTCTGATTTTGGATCGCTATTCATTTGTTTATTCCCTTAGTCAATATCTGGTCACCCACAACTTGCAAGTACTCAGGATCACTAAGAATGGGCTTTCCCCATCGTGCACAGGCCAGCAATGCAGAGAGACAGTATGAAACAATGCCAATATGATGCAATTAATGGGAAAATAGAGAGAGAGAAATGTCAGATCTTAGAACATCCTGCGTGGGAAAAAGGGGAGAAGGGAAGGGATGGTAGATGAAGCAGAAGGTGTTTATGAAGGAAGAACTTAACAGACTCTTACCATTTGAATTTGGCCTCAAATGAAGAGCAGGATTCTTCCAGATATGATGCAAGAATAACTTTCGTAAGCTGAGGGAACCCCAAAGCAAAGTCATGAATCATATTAGACAAAGACTGAGAAACTCTAAGGAGATGTTTACTGGAGACTGGCAAATATACAGACCCCTTATATCTGGCTAGTTAACACAGGAAGGGCAGAACAGGGCCAGAACATTTACGAGGTAAATTCAATTTTTGTGCCTCCATGATGCACTCTAGTAGAATAGTCTATTGATCAGGAAAGTAATCAATAGACTGACCCAGTGGAGGATCTGGAATGCATTCAGGGAAACAGAAGAAGTTTAGTCCTAATGCTGATTGTCAGTGTGGTGGAGGGAATAGTTTGTATACCTTTGTGGTAGTTGGACATAGGAGCTACACTCCACATCTGTGGGACTTCTGGATTTAGAAGCAGGATCATTTCAAGATCCTGATGAGGATAAGGTTCCTAATACAAAGACATAAAAGCAGTCTTGGTCTCAACTGATTAAGGAACTGGACAGAACAGACCTCACTGGGTAAAAATTTTCAGAATTTGTAACCAGATGGGACCAGGCTTAGGCACACCTTGGCATATCCAAAAGGATGAAATTCTCTTTCAAATTTGTTAAAAGCAAGACAGAAATAATAAGCCTCAAAAGTTCTAAAGTGCTATCTACTCTTCCTTGTTTATGTTATAAGTTCCCTATATCTAAAAACTTCTTCAGAATGCAACCACAAGTTATTAGAGGCCTCCTATATGCAGACACTGACAAAAATGCCAATTACAGCCTTAGGTCTCAGGATAGCATACTAGAATCTACTGGAAGTCATAGGGTAAAACTGATACATCCTCCTAAAATGTCAATTTCACTTGATGAAAAATCATCTAAGACATTTCTATAATAAAACTGCAGTGAAAATAATATGGAATTGGGTGTAGAATTCACTTAACATTTTATGGTGAAATAAAAGTCTTAAAAAATTTGAGCTTTTCCTGTGGCTACCCTCACATGTCCTCTTCCATAGGGGAACACTAGTGGAGAAATTTGAGAGGTATTTCCTTATTTAATCCTAACAAATGTGTGATGCTCCCTACTTTATATTTGTGAAGGTTGAAGCTTACAGAAATTATTAATTTCCCCCAAATTTTATAGCTTCTGCATTATAAAATGTCCATGGATGCTTAAATCTCAGCTGGAAGAGAAATAAATGTAAGATAAGCAAGAGAAGGGCCAACTTTAACTTCCCAATGTATATTATTAATATTGTATGTTAGCACTGACACTTCAAACTGTCATTTTATTCCACTGTTTTTGCCTAAAACAATAAAAAATTAAACATATAACTGTTTTATATGTACCAAAACCTGAAATTTTTCAAAGCTCCTTGTATTAAACCATTTTTGCATTGAGGATGTGTCTTAAGCTTTGAGTTGTCTTTGGAAAACTGGTACTTACCTGCTGCCAAAGGGATGCCAACTTTTCATGCATCAATTTTACTTCCTCAGGGAAGTTAAATGATGAGCCCAAGCACACACAAGTGGCATGAGTCCACCTAATTTAAGAAAGGATTAGGGCATGATTGGCATAACAAGTCAAATGGAGCCTAAGATACAAGTGTTGCTATAAAGCAGCAGTTCTCAACCTGTGGGTCACAACCCCTTTTTAACAATGCAAATACATTGTGGCATTGGGAAGGTTGAGAATCACTGCTATAAAGAATGGTAAATCTCAAGACTCAGGTCTTTTTCATCTTTGTAACACAGACACAAGATAACACCATTGATATAAAACATTATTATTTTGACAACAACTCTATAGTTTTTGACCCGTGGGCTTTCTCAGGAATGTATTCAAGATAATGTCTTTAGGCATTCAGCATCCATTTTCACCCACAGTATCTAAAAGACTAGAAGTCTAAATGCTACACTTACCAAATTCCCTGGACTCTACGATTCCAGATGTAAGTTCTGCCAACTGTATATACACACAGGAGATATGGAAAGCAAGAGGAAGATAGAGGTCATTCTTTTTTATGGTCTTTTGGGTATAAAAATATGGTCCAGTAATCCAGGTAAGACACTATCTGGATTTCATAGTCACTCTAGTCGTTTCCTGGTCTCTCTCTGCATTGTAGTCAAATTGATATGTAACCTTAAAGTCAACCTAGAGGGGCCATTTGATTTTTATACCTCTAAAATTTCCAACAGTTTTGTAAGTAACTACTTCTCTGTATTTCTTTTTACTTAAAAGACCTAGAGAGGTTTCTCAAAGGGAACATGATGGAAACCATATCTATAGTGTCATTGTGAGTTGTTCCTAGTAAAAATGAAGCTTGAAAGGCCAAACTCGGGGACCATGCTAGTTATGGAAATATACAAACATTTCCCCCTTGTTTTCCAATGTTCTGTTTAGCTACAGATGATGTGTTAATACCTGCAGGGTTTGTGTCAGATGGTTGTAAAATGCTTCAGAATGCTGCTTTCTTCAAGGGGTTAGCTGACCTTGGCGTCACATGAACTCTGAGCACAATGTAGTTATCTTGAGTAGGTACTCCTGTGACCAGAAGTGACATTATATGCTAATGTGCTTCTCTTTCCACTGTTGAATTTTCCCTGTTGTCACAATACATGAATCTGTTTGTTTTCTAGAGGGGATTTTATTCAGTTATATTCAAGCCAAATTCTCAACTCCGGATGTACATGATTATCACTCAGGGTTCTTAAAAATAATACACAGGGCCCTACCTCCTGAGAATCTGATATAATTGATTTTGATGGAATACAGACATTAGTTTTCTTAAAACTTTTCCAGGTAATTCTAAAATTGAATCAGGGCTGAGAAAAACTTGACTGGACCAAACTGTAACACTGAAGTTGGGCACAATTCACAGAACACCTACATAGTCAACAGATGAAGCCCAATACAGAGACTTGCAAAATGCTCTAGTGATAACTTATATGCTCATGAAAGTTTAAATAAGGATGATTGCAGTGAGGCCTAGAGTTTTCCAAAAAGGGATTATGAGGGAGGAGTGACTCGGGCTATAATTTGAAAAACAAATGGAATTTGTACAGGTGATAGAGAGGAAATGAATAATCCAGGTAACAGAAACAGTGAATATAAAGTAACAAAGCAGGTATGACCAGGTTACACGATGTGGGCAGTTGCAAGTCAAGCAGGAAAGAGGGAAGGATGAAGACTAGAAAGTTAGAAAGTGGTAAAGGGCAGATCTGAACAAGGTAAAGTGGGACCAGATTGCAGAGGGCCTTACAAGCCAGACAAAGGAGCCTGAAGCTGGTAGCACACAAGCAATTGGAGGGTCAGTGAAAGGAATGTCCTTGGTCTTTTGTCATGACAAATGGTGCCATCTTTAGGAAAGTAAGTTTCCTGAAATTAAAAGTATTTGAGCTTGATAGTGTTTCCTTAGCTCTGGACATAGCAAGTCTCTTAGAATGGAAAAAGATGTGAATGTAACTTGGAGTTTACTTAGCATCATTACTATATGTCAGCTGCTACTGAGCTGGTTTAAGGATTCCCACAAAATCCTCCACAGCTTTATGGTTTACCTTTTACTTGTGGAAGGGAACTATGGAACAGTAAAAAATGTGTTGAGGAAGCTTAATCTTTCTTCATCATAAAATCCTTGCATGAGTTTAGTTGACATGTAAAGTGGATGCTCTTAGAGCATCACCCAGATGCTCTCTGACCCTTTTTGCCATTTCAGTGCATACCCTTTCTAGTTTCTGTATCCCTTTGTTTCCAACACCTATACCTCTGGCTTTCTTTGGAGGATGTCCCGCAGGCAACAGGGGCTGCATTCTGCACTGAAAAGAGCCAGAAATTCCTTGGATTAATATTCCCCAACAACCCTGCACTCAGACAGGTCTGGGAAAAGACTGATAGATGCTAGAGTGTAAATGCCTCGCTCCTTTTCTCCAAGTTGAGACAAAATGTAGCACATCATTGATATCCTGAGGCTCCCCTGTAAGACCAGACTGAAGCTAACTTTCAGGAAACTTCGAGATTGCTTGCTCATGTGGCATCCTTTCCTTTCTTTCCCTCCTTCCCCCACTTCCTTACTAGTATCCCATGGCAGTACTTCTTTTTATCATGTATACAGGAATTCTTGTCTCAGGGTCTCTTCCACTCAACCCAACATAGAACTGAACATTATGATTAGCAAAATGTTTTTACATGTGCCATGTTGACTATTACTCAGTATAGACTTTCATTGTTCTCTCTTCAAATGAGATTTTTAATGTGTAATTTTTTTCAAACAAGTACTAGGATGGAGGGGAAAATTTGACTTGGAAGAATTTCTCAAAAAGTCAAAATGATTACATTCCATTTCTACCAAATCTGAGATTATGAACAATCCTATTAGATACAAGCCCTAACTTTGATGTTATTAGATGTAGAAAGGATTATTTTTATGTGTATAAGAATCACAATTTAGCAGACTACTCCATTCATACTGTTCCTGGATTTAGGACAAATGATTTGTCTTACACTTCAGAATGAAAATGCATTCCTGGGCCATCTACCCCTCCCTCTTTACAATAGAAGGGCTATGATCTTCATCACCCAACCATAATTGGGAAAGAAGGATAGTCAGGAACATGACCTTAATGAGAAGTTTAAATCCAAATTGACTGAGTATTACATAATACAGACTGAGTCATATAAAAGAGATTATTTAAAGCAGGAGAGAAAAACATTTAATTTTTTCCTCTTATATTAGCTACCTAGGGTCATGCATAATTTTCTATTGATGCTATAAAAATTGTTACAAACTTAGTAACTTAAACAATAATGCAGATTTATTCTTTTACAGTTCTGAAAGGCAAAAGTCTGACACAGTCTCACTGAGCTAAAATCAAAATGTTATCGGGGCTATATTCCTTTCTGAAGGCTCTAGGGAAGAATCAATTTCCTTGCCTTTTCTAGATTCTGCAGTTCCTTGGTTATCCCTTCAGCTTTAAGCCAGCAGGTCCCTAATCATTCTTCCATAGTCACATCTCCCTGTCTGGGAAAAGTTCTCCACTCATGTGATTAAATTGTACCTATTCAGATAATCTATTAATAGAATAGAATAATATTCTTATCTCAAGATTTTTAACATAATGTCATGGGCAGAGTTGCCTTTGTCATATAAGGCAATATGCTCATAGTTCCCAGGGATTAGGGTGTCATCATCTTTGGGTGACCATTATGCCACAAGCCACAATAATGATGTATAATCAGCAACTACCAAGCCTCAATAGCATGTAAAAAGAAGTTTACTACTCATGAATCTGGGTCAGTTAGGGGCTGGCCAAGCATCTTCATTTGCTGACCTTGACTGGCATTATTTACATGCTTGAATGTTAATTGATTATTGGCTGAACAATTGAAGCTGCTCATCCCTGCTCTGTGTGGCTCTTATCCTCTAGCAGATGAGCCCAAGCATATTTCAGTGCAACAGCAGAGGTGTCAGAGGGAAAGCACAAACACTCAAGACCCCTAAAGGCCAAGCATGCTGCCACTTCAACCTCACCCTATTGGTCTGGCCCAAAGTCAGAGTAGGGAGCATAACAAAGTTGCATGGTAAAGGGCATGCCTCCAGAGAAAGGAGAATTGGAGCCATTGTGAAACTTACCATATCTCCCACCTCACCCATACCACTGTCTGCTGGGCTATGAGCCAACTGAGCCAACTCATAGGTGTTATGAGCCAACTGAGACCACTCTATGTTTACATGTCACTAAGTTTAAGCTGTGTTATCAAGTACAGGGATACAATAAATGTTAGTTAATTAGACTTTATTTTAATTTTACAGTAAACAGAATTATTATTGTCTGAGCCTATCAAAACTGAAGAAAAATATGAGGTAAATGAGAATAAAGTGGCTGCATCATCTATGTTTGATAACTTTTGCTGAAGTTATCATGTTTTCTGCTTAACAATGTTCATAATTTTGTGGCTTCTAGCTAGATTTTCTCCATTTGTAAATGCAGTCTTCTATACATCTAAGAATTCAAAATTAACAAAAACCACCTGGAAAAATTCTGACTTTGGGGGTAAAATCAAAACAAAATACAAACAGAAACACACATCAATACTTAGAAAGGAGTCAAAATCCAAACACTTCAGAACTATGTATTTTTAAGTCATGTTTTGATCAATTTTTTTTATTTCACAGCAGAGCTGCTTTGTATGAACATATTTATTCATTTATAAAAGAAAACATTTTTACATTAAGGTTATGTAGCTAAGAAACTTTTTGAAGTTGTATTAATTATTTTCTAAAATACACTCATTTTGAACAACAAGCCCAAATGATTTTTGTCTAAAAAGATCAAGGCAAGACCAAAAACAGACGTGATGTGAGTCTACTTGAAAGCAAAGTTTGATTCTTTAACTATAATGAGGAGGGCCAGGCAAGCACAGTGCCTCTGATTGATCGGTTTTCCAATGTAATTCATTATTTTGGCTGTTTTTGCAGCTGATCGCCTGATAATGCATTTTTCTCAGACTCTTCTTGTTCTTATAATTGTCATGACTTTTGACTGCATTCTTCTAAGCACCACCTACATACCCCAGACTCACTCCAGGTCCTGAACTGCTCATGATTTTGGCATCCTCCAATTCTGCCAATTCCAGTGACCATGGAATTAGCTGAAGATGCCTACATCATGGAGAACCTTACATGGCAGGGCTAAGTCCAAATATGTGGTAAGCTCTCCAAGCTTTCCATTCACCTTTCCTTTGCCAAATCATCTCCGGTGGTTAACTTTATGTGTCAACTTGTCTGGGCTATGGTGTGCCCACATATCTAGTCAAATATTATTCTAGGTATGTGGGGAGGGTATTGGAGATGAGATTAACTTAGTTTGGGATGAGATTAACATAGTTGAGGGTGAGATTATCATCTAGTCAAATGTTATTCCAGGTGTGTGGTAAGGGTGTGAGATTAACATTTGAATTAGACTGAGTAAAGTAGATTATCCTCCCTAACATGAATGACCCTCACCCAATCTGCTGCAGACCTGAATAGAACAAAAAGGCTGACCCTTTCTTAAGTAAGGGGGAACGCCTCCTGAGTGCTTGAGCTGTGACACTGATCTTTTCTTGTCTTCATACTCCACTTAAACATTTGTCCTTCTTGGATTTCAACCCTGCTTATATTTGGACTGGAACTTACACCATTGGTCTGCTGGTCAGGACTTCAGACTTGGGCTAGAATTACACCATCAGTTCTGGGTCTCTGGTTTGCCAACTGCAGTTCATAGATCTTCTCAACCTTCATACTCACGAGTCAATATCTTATTAAAAATAATTATACACACACACACACATACCCACAAGGTTGGGCAATTAAGTTAGTGAACTCATCCTAGAAAAACTGCTATGCACCAATGCCAGTGCCTAGTCCACCCTTCAAAGCAATTTTGGAACTCTTTTTCTGGAATGACCATCAGAGCTGTTATTATATGAGGTTTGACAATTAAGTTAATTAACTCATCCTAGAAAAGGTGCTTTGAAGGGTGACTAGGTGCTGAAATCAGTGCATAGCTTCCCAAGGGGAGTACTTCAGAGGTAACTGTAATGGTATTCAGCAATGAAGTATGTAGCACTTTTTCTAGAATGAGTTCCTGAACTTAATTGTCTGACCTCCTCTGTATCTCTGTATGTGTGTGTGTGCATGCGCGTGTGTCTCTGTGTGTGTGTGTGTGTGTGTGTGTGTGTGTGTGTGTCCTCTTGGTTCTGTTTCTCTAAAGAAATTCATCTCATCCCCTAGCAACTGAGTAAACTAAAAATCTGATGAAATCACTCCACTCAACAACCTCCAGTGGGTTTCATTACAAATAGAATAAAACCTAAATTTTTTATAATAACTTCTAGTTTCTCCAAAAGTTGACCCCCTACATGCCTCTCCAAAGTCATCTCCTTTGATCCTTTGACTCCCTCTTCCTTTTCAAGCTGCACTGACCTTTCTGTCTCAGGATCTCTCCATTTGCCATTCCCTCTACCTGAAGCTTTTATTAATACAGTCCACAAATGTTTCTGATATATATGTATCAGGCCCTGTTCTAGTTCATGTGAACTATACACGCAAAAACCCTTGGCTACTGCAGCATACATTCTCTTCTTCAGGGTCTTTCATGGATAATTTCTGGGCTTTATCTGATTTTCCTAGCTAAAGAAATTCCTGGCCTTAGTCACCCTATCTCATAACCACGTTTTGTGTGAAATTATTTATTTCCTGACTCATCATTTTAGAATGTGATTTCCATATCTGTCTTGTCCTTTAGTAATGCCATGAACTGTACCAGGCAGCTGGAGAGAGAAAGAGATGCACAGCATGGTTCATGAGGTCCTGTAATTGGTACATCAGTACTCAACTTAGGCTTACATGGTTTTTTCACAGAAAATAAGTTTATTGTAATAAATGACCAGTTATTATAATTGTCCATTGAAAGTCTACCTAGAAATAATAGAACTATATACTTAAAGAAAGCCCTAGAGTTGATACGGACAAGGCACTGAGGCTCAAAAAGACTGAAGATGGTAGGTTCCTGGGGTTCTGGGTCAGCTTCTCACAGCACTGTGGAGGGAAGCCACAATGAACACCACAGAGAAAGGCACCTCCCTTCTCTCCCCCTCGCCACACTTTGCTGGTGGGCATAGCACAGTTGGAGAATTCATCTCAATCAGGAAGCAGTATGGAAGCCAGAACTAACACATTTTGAATGCAGAAAAACCTATATCTTTCTTTAAAGTTGTAAGGAACCAGTGTATGGTGCCCCATGATCGCATTAATGTACACAGCTATGATTTAAACAATAAAATAAAATTTAAAAAAAATAAAAAATGAAATTGTAAGGAAGGCTGACTCCATACCTATTCCATACCCAGTGCATGGCTGTCATTAGAATGGTTTCAGACTTAGACATAGCTGTGTGGGAGTAAAAGGAGAATAGAGACTTCCTTCTTCCTAACAGTACCTAAGGAAGCTTCCAGTGCTACAGCATGTGCTTGGTCTTGTCTTCACAGCAGAGTACTGCATCAGAATGCCTATCTAATACCATGAGACCAAAACAGAAGCAGTGCGATGAGCCTTGGACAAAAACAACAATAATAATCACTATTCCCCATGTTCTTTGCTCCAGATAATAGTAGTCAGAACTGAAGCCCTTGGACCAAATGACCAACACAGAAGTTATTAGAATTATCAAGGGTGGACTGTAGGCATGGAAGAGAGAGACTTATAAATAGGAGGCATCGCAGCTGGGAGTCAGTTAGTACAAATAAAAAAGTCATGAGAAGCTATTTTGTATCCCAACCTGATAAAACAGGACATATCAGTTTCATAAATATTTAAAACACAATTTTGAAATGAACATTTATTTCCCCTGAAGTAGGATTGCTTGTATTTCTATAAAGGACACTCTCAGAAACATACTTCACTGTATCAAGTGTCAGTGAATTTATTTAAAATCAAGTCCAAAAATCCCTTTGACATTGAAAAAGTGGCTGTTAATTTGCTTTGTTTTTGTAAGAGATAAAAACTTTTCTTCTTACACAAGTCTAAAGGTTATGCACATACATATGCATTATGTGCATACTATAATATAAATCTGCATACATGTACACCATAATTTATCATATCTATGTATATACATAAGAGTGAGAGAAACCAGGAAACCATATATGCCCTTCGAAACATAGGGCCTTCAAAAACTGTCCTTTATTTGTTGTTGTTGGCTGCTTCAGAGGTTAGCTCATTGTCATTTGTGCTGGAGTTTCACAATGCTATCTCTAGGTGTACTTTTAGTGTTCTTAATTCTTCCTGGGATATTTCTAGAATCTGAGTATTAATTCCTTCATCAATTTTAGAAAAAGAATCCCAACCCAAAGAATTGACTCTCACATTTTTTCCTTCTGGAACTCCAATTAGATTTATATTGGTTCTTCTCATTCCATCGTCTCTCTTAATTCTCCTTCTGTTGCTATATCTTTAACTCTCTCTGTTTCATTCTGAAGCTATTTTCTACTGCACTAGCTCTCTTTGCTGTGAAACTAGCAATTGTGCTAATTATCTAAGCTATATTGTTCCTTTCAGAAATCCATTTATTTTTTTCAAATCTATTATTCTTCACAGTTATCTTTGCTTTCTTTCATTATGTATTTAGTATTTCAAACATACTTATTTTAATCAAATGGTTCTATTATCTAAAATTCTTGGGGATAGAATTATACTGAATTTATGCCTGATGATTCTCACTTATGGTAGATTGTTATCCTGTGAGCTTCCTAATTTTGAATTGTTGGCTCAAGTTCAATAGCATTGTATGTGTAAGAATCTGTGTGGCCAAGACTGAGTGTACATCACTCCAAAGAGGATTTCTGTATGCTTCTTCTAAGTATACCAAGAGTTTCACTAGCTTATGGTCACATTAATGTTAATTCACTGCGTGTGGTGCAGCTCCATTATAACAATTTTTCACAGCATATTTTTACTCCACTCAGAACTTAGGCCAAGACAGACAAGCTTCCCTTAAGGATATTCCATTTAAGGTTATTTTTTCCTATCCACTCTTAAACTCAGTTTGTTAGTTGTCAAAATTCAGTCTATTTTTTCCAAGAATAATGTAAACAAGTGATTACATAAATCATCAGAGGTTTTGGAAATACAAATCCTAGGGAAGAATATCAGAGCTCTGTTTTACCACTAGATTTCACGAGAGTAGGAATATAGTGTACCATCCAGGTCAGTCACTTCAAAAAAACCTCAGAGGAATCCTCAAAGAGCTTAAAGTAGACGTTCCATTTGATCCTGCAATCCCATTACTAGGTATCTACCCAGAAGTAAAAAAAAAAAAAAAAAAAAAAAAAAAAAAAAAAAAAAATAATTTTACCAAAAAGACATTGTACTGGAATGTTTATTGCAGCTCAATTCACAATCACTAAGATGTGGAAACAACCCAAGTACCCATCAACTCATGAATGAATAAATAAATTATAATATGTGTATGTTGAGAGTTGGGGTCCCAGTTCCTGAACCCAGTTGACCTGCTTTGATTACTCAGCTGAGCTAGAACGTCCAACGAAGGCAGGGTGGCAATTGAAAGCAAATATGAATGAAAATTGGAAATAAAACTGGAGCAGCACAGGCAGCTTGAATAGAAGGCAAAAGTAACCTACACAAGTTTCAGTGTGACAAAGAGAAATTTTATTTAAGGAAGAACAAAGAGAAAGTTTAGAACACTTCCAAAGAAAATTGGAAGGAAGTCCCTCTTATGAAAGAGGTGAGAGAGATGGAGATGCAAACGCCTGCAGGGGTATAAATGCCCTCTTTCCCTCTGTTTTAAACTGGATGCAAGTCTTTCATTGGCCTCTCTGCACCTCTAGGCAGTATCACCCTTTTCTATTGGTCATTGATGGTCTCTTTCTATTGGTCATTGGTTACCTAGGTTACTTCATACCCACATTCTTATGAGCCTTGTAAACTTCCTGGTTCAGTAGGCCAGGTTTTCCTCTACCCCCTTCCTGGAAGCTCCTTTGTGTCCCTTCACAGTATACCATAGAATACTATTCATCCATAAAGATGACATCTTTTGTATTTACGTGGAAGGATTTGGAAAACATCCTCCTAAGTAAAAGTATCACAAGAATGAAAAAGCAAGCATCTCGTGTAGTAAATATTCACATGAAACTCGTAGATGAACATCTACAGGCCCACACTAGAGAAAACACAATTAAATTCAAGAAGGCAGAAGGTGGCAGGAGAAATGGGGGAGAGGGGAGGAGGAAGGAGGATTGGTAAGTTCTCATCTAACAGGCACAATGTAAGGATATATGGCACACTTCCTGGAGAAGAGGTCAACTAAAACTTGGACTTTACCTAATAAACATAATTTAACCTAATCATATATACTTTTATATTAATCTGAAATTTAAAAACACCTCAGCTCATCATAGCTTCTGCACAGCTGTAGAGGGTGGTTCATACCAAGGGACAACCACAAGACTTGACATCAGCTTATACAGCTGTGCACAAGCACCAGGTAAAGAGCAATGGCCAGCTTCTCTTCCATCCTCAAGTCTTCCAGAGCTCTGTAGCATTGGCCAAATCTAAGCCAAAATGCTATTTGCAAGGGATTCTGAGGAATGTTGTTCATAGGCAACTAGCTATTGCATTATTAAAAAGAACATAGGAGTTGATAAGGATGCTTCATGCCAACAAACAACTCAGTAAATTAAGAATATAACCTTTAAAGATCCTGGGTTTATTCAGAAGACATGGTTCTAGCTTTCCTCCTCATTTAGAAACAAAGATAATGGAGACATTCCCCCGTTTCCACATGTCAAAACACAATCCTTGATAATATCACTACAGGGAAATTGTAACTTCAGATCCTAATTTTATTTCACGTCTACTGCCACTTCTTTTTTTTTTTCCTGCATTTTTTTGTTTGTTAACTACATATTTAAAATAAAGTTTGTTATTGTTTGTTCAGCATTTCTAGGCATTTTATAGCAGGAGAGTTTTCCCATTAGTAAGCTCACTACATCGCTAAAACACACAATTGTGTGTTATTTTTGTTGTGAGTTTATCTTTTGGGGGAGACAGGGAAAATTCTATATTCCTCTGGATTTTGGAACTTTTTCCTCCCAGTGGAACTTGGTGGTTCTCATTTGTTTCATTCAAATATTTTATTTTCGCATTTCAGCTTGGGGTTTTTAGGTCATATAGGTTGGGGTTTTTAGGTCATATAGGTTATATCAACTCAGAGTCCATTCTTGGGGTTTTTAGGTCATATAGGTTATATCAACTAAGAACCCATTCTTCATGATGTTTTATTCTCACAGACAACTCTTTTGTTCATACCACATACCAGAGCACTTAGAAATATTCTTTGTATTTTCCTCAAGGAGAGGAAGAGTTATCCACTTTGCATTAATCAGGGCAGCCTTTTGAGGCTCTGGAGCTTTATTTATGGGACTTGCTTCTAGTTTCTTTAAAATGCAGGCTCAAGCACACATTTCCTGTCCCTGTGTTGGGGGCATCAAAACCCAGTCTCCAGCCCCTGGGTCTTGATATTCCCATGACCCTTCATTGTTATCTGTTTCAGCTAGTGCTCTGGTGTTCAGTTTCCTCGTCGTTTCTGGTGTCAGGAGATTTTTTACATTTTATTTCAAGCTCAGCTGTGTTGAAAATGATCGCTACATTTTGTCCAGTATCTCTGCCTATTTCTACATATAGAGGTTGCCTTTTCTTATCAGCTCTGTCTGCCATATTGCTGAAAGCTTTGAGGCACTTTCTATTTTATCTAATATTATCTATAAAGGCCAAGGGGCTATAGTCTTTCAAGTGTTTATATACTTGCAAACATAAAACTAAAATATGATGGAAAGATAATAGAAAAGGAATTGAAAATATCAGAAATGGAGAAATTGGAGATGATGTCTCAGTCTAACATATTTTAGTTTAATAAAGAAAATACATCTTAAAATATTTATAATTTTGTAAATCAGAGGAATCATGGAAATGTATTTTGAAGTCAATGATGTATTTGATAAAGTGTTTTGTGACATTCATTTTGTTGACCTGAGGCATATTCAACTGTAGGGGTATTGATAGAATGACCTAATCTGAACCTGCAAAGAGTCAGATGGGAAGATTCTGGATAAAGACAAAGAAGACAAAATAATGTTAGCAGACAATAAAAACCAAGAAGAGAATACAATTTCTAAGCCATCCTGATGTGCTGAAATGTTGAGATAACTTTTGACAGTGAAGGAGAATTTAGGGTGCTTTTTGTGTGATTGGTTTCAATGCCCCTGTGCCAATATCCTGCAAAAGCTGTCCAGTAAAATCTAAGTTTTCTTAAAGTTATTTATTGAGGTATATTTTACATACAATGTAAACACATACAATATTGAATGTGTTTTGATAAATGTATACATCCAAGTCCACGTCCAGGTATAGAACATTCTTATCAACTCAATGATGGACCTTCCCAGTCAATCCTCTCCCCTAGTCAGAAACAACCACTTTTCTGATTACTGCAATGAAAGCTTGATTTTGTCTGACTTAGAATTTCATGCAGGAGAGCTTTCCTACATGAAATGGACTAATGGGATTTGTACACATTTTGCCTACCTCCTGTTGGTCCAGATAATGCTTTCCGTATTCATCCATGTTTTGTTTGTATCAGTTGTGTGGGATTTTTTGTTTGGTTTTGTTTAGTGTATGTTGTTTCTCTATTGTTTTGTTTGCTGAAAAGTAATTCGTTGTATGAATATATCATAATCTGTTTATTCCCATCTCATATTAAAAGTGCAAGAAGGAGGCTTGGCGCCCATAGCTCAGTGGTTAGGGCGCCAGCCACATACACTGGGGCTGGTGGGTTCAAACCCAGCTTGGGCCTACTAAACAACAATGACAACTCCAACCAAAAACTAGCCAGGCATTGTCACAGGCAGTCCCAGCTACTTGGGAGGCTGAGGCAAGAGAATCGCTTAAGCCCAAGAGTTGGAAGTTGCTATGAGTTGTGATGCCACAGCACTCTACCAAGGGAGACATAGTGAGACTCTGTCTCAAAAAAAAAAAAAAAAAAAAAAAAAGTGCAAAAAGGAAACTCCAAGTGGGAAGGTAAGAACATTTCAGCATGTCAAGATGGTGGAAAGGATTTGGAATTAATGAAGCCAAAAGGACATTTTCATTTTCTTTGGAGAGTGCTATGGTGTTTTTCCTTCTTTCTCCCAACTTGTAGGAAGAGAGAGGGATATTCCCCAGCTCACCTAAAGTCTAGCTCAGAGAGCACAATATCAGTTATTTAAGACTTTCCCGCCCCCTAGCTCCACTCCTTATGCCAGAAGGTTCCAAAACCAAGGCCAGCTAACCCACTAGGGAAGAGGCTATGGAACTTAACAAAAAAGAAGTGAAGCCTCCCAAGTCATATCCTTACCCCCTCCCAGCCCAGCCCCTCTCCCCAGCTTTTAGACCTGAATTAGCCACATCTGAGAAGGGAAAAAAATAGAGTTTGGAGTGGAAATATCAATTACTAAACTGAGACAATGTTTATGATTGGGTGGTTTAATTGCCTGAGAGTAAATGGAAATGTGAAGAGACCTTTTCTGAGGTTTCCGTCCAGAGGAAGAATCACTGAACAGTTGGAAAAAAGAATAAAGTTGTTTTGTGCTCCTATCCAAATGAGCTCCACGAGCACTCCATGACATATTTACAATTTGTTGTTAAAACATTCAATAATAGGAAAAATCCCTATATTTTTCTAAGCCTTATGTCTAATGTTTTGAATAAACCATACATATCTAAGGTTATGGCTTATAAATGATGGGATCTGGAGCACCTCATCAGAATGCCAACTCCACTGGGTTAGAACAGACTCACAGTCTCAGCAGGTATGAACTACAGATGTTCACTCATCTTAAAAAGGGTAAGCTTTTTACCTAGCAAGTTTGTGTCAAAATTTTGACTACCTATTACATTTTATTGTAGACTAAAATTTTTCCATAAAAGGGAAAAATATAGCATTTTTATTTTCCAAAAACACAGGTTTAAGGGAGTATAATTCAAAACTGCAAAATCCAGAGCACACATTCAAAGTGACATTTTCATCCATTTTTAGCTAGTGGCCGTACAACCAACCGAGTTGTACTAAAAATGTTATTTAAATGTCTAGATCAAGCATCTTCAAACTGCGGCCCATGGGCCACATGAAACGGTGTGAACTGTATTTGTTTTGTTTTTTACTTCAAAATAAGATATGTGCAGTGTGCATAGGAATTTGTTCATATTTTTTTTAAAACTATAGTCCAGCCCTCCAACTGTCTGCCAACTGTGAATTGGCCCCCTGTTTAAAAAGTTTGAGGACACCTGGTCTAGATAACCCAAAATGCTAGGTTGATTTATTTATCCACCTCATTGTTTGCTCCTAGCCAGAATAAGAATTGCATCTACAAAAAGATCATATCTCTGCTCATGAAATGTGACATGTTAATGGCAGATGGTTGGATGGTTAACTAGAGAAATTTCCCTGATGAGTTATCCACCAAAACTATTTAGAAATGTCTTTCTCATCAGTAAAGATGGATAGTTCTTGCCACCTGCTTCATGAAAGTAAAAGAAATATATTGTAACTGCAAATCACTGTGGGAGTCACTGGACCTTCCTAGCAATGCCAGGACTTTAAGATCTGCTTCCTATAAAGGAAAAGACAAATGCAGGGGGCAGTAAATAATTTGCTTTGAAAAAAATAATAAAGTAAGTGAAAAGAAGCCTGAAATTTAAAAATTTGTATGTCAAATTTCATGGTTATGCATTCGACTACAATATTCATTATCGCCTTTATTCATGATATATGCATTTGTTAAGCAATTACTATGTGCCAGAATTATATCTTTTAAAATTAAAAAAAAAAGAGCATATGTTTCATTCAGAAAGACTCTTGTATGTGAAATAAATAACAGCATAGTATTGGACTTCAGGAAAATATGCAAGTAAGCAGTAGAGTCCAGAACCACCTCCCTCTGTCCAAATTCATAAACTACCTCTCCCTCATGAAGGGACTAAGGTCCTGTAGGACTGGCTATCCTTGGTAAGTTATGATCTGCCCACCAATAAGTATGATATGTCCCTTCTGGAAACACTGTATGAAATTTCATCTATCAGAAACCCAGGGTTCTCTCCAAGCCTAAGAATTCTTAGCCTCTTAGTAATCCAGCTTTTAGTACTAATAGTGATTAATCCCACTGTTTTGGTCAACTCACATTAAGCATTTCAGCTCTTCCTTTGAACACCAGGGTTTTCAGGTAGTGCCTTGGGAGGATAGCAATGATTTCATTGCTCCATATTCACCTTCCACACATTGAATTTAAAGTATGTTTCACACTCATTTCTAAAGCTCCAAATACATTTCTCTAACATGTACATCAGACCAGTCCAAATTGGAAGAATTTTGAGAGTGAAAGAGGGTGCTATGAATAATTATGCTGCAGTAATAGACATATGCTGTCATCCTAGGCAAACCATGATATGTGGTCATGCTACCTATCAGACACACATGTAAAGCAAAAAGAAAGGAGCAGGAAAAAATGCTGGAAGCAGTAACAATTTAAGTCATCCTTGTGACATCTCCCTAAGCCAACCACAAAATTCTTTGACATGAGTTGAAGCTGGGTGATAAACAGGAGGGGTCTTTTAACAAACCAATGAGACCTAACCTTCAGGTATTTTTAGACTACTTGGAAACAAAATCAGGCCAAACAGAGTTGTTTGGCTTTTTGAAATATCATATATGCCTTTCAACCGAGAAATTCCACTTCTAAGAAATTTGCCTGAGGAAATAGTTACGGATATGTACAAATATCTAGCTACAAACTAGTACATTCAGCAATACTTAAAGAAAGGAGGAAAAAAACCTAATTTCCAAAGATATTGAATTGGATTATGTATATTCTCATATCCCAGCACAAAATTTTATACAGTCATTAAAAATGATGCCACAGGTAAATACCTAATAGCAGGGAAAGAAATTTTCATTATATAAACGTATTTGAAGCAAATTATAATATATGATTTTTTGATCATGTTTGTATTGATTTTTATTTTTTGACCTATTTATTGAAGCATATCTTATTTATAGTTAAAATAAATGTGTCTGTTCAAGGTGAAAAGTAGAAACAATTATTACTAAAATGTCAACAAGAAGGTAGAGTTATGGCCGATTTAAAACGTTCTACCTTTGGCTTGTCCATATTTTGTGAGACTATTTTGTAAATTTGCAATAAAAATAACTATTTTTAACATTATGTAGAGTGAATTACAAGTGGCAGCAGACCCAGGGTTGGTAGTCTGCCTTCTGACCAGAGGGTAGACCGGCAGGCATGCAAGGTAAACAAGCCCACCTCCATCTTCATAATGATGATCTTTTATGAAGTGGGTATCATCCTCAACAGCATCAACTCAAAGGCTGATGCAATTGAATAAACTGCCTGGTGGCTCATCCTGACACTCAAGGTATCTCCTGAGGTCAAGGAGCTGACATGCGTCATCCTGAATGATCAAATCATAAAACAGTTCATGAAGTATTGACCACTGAAAAACTTAAATCTTCCTAATGATTCAGGAAAGCAGTCCCCAAGGTTCACTCTGAGGACATCCCTGTAATAAATAGAACCCGACAGAGAAAAGGATATAGGCAATTAATGACATCTTTTGCAGAAAGGGATGTTAAATGATGGCAAATACACACTTTCTTCCATAGTTTAATTATACTTGCAAATTGGTTTTAAGAAAGGGTAGGTCTTTGGCCACAGGAGTGATTTCACCATATCATGAGTCTATTGAAAAAGGTAATTATCATATCATTAAATTCTGAAATAGGCTGCAGAATTGTTACAAAGTTATAGAATGCAAAATAAAATAGCCTATTCTTGTGAACTGTAAGATATTTTGGAGAGGAGGACTTATGACTAAGGAAGTTGATGACAGTGTTTTGCTCATGATTGACCATCATAACTGATAGGCAAGGATGAATTCATTTCATGCTAAATTTAGTCAATATTTCCCTTCTTCACACCTCACTCTGTACTCTGTTGGTGCCTATAAAAGAGAAAAATGTGGGTAGGTTAATGTAGGACACTAAAGCAACCTTAAGATTTACGTAAGCGTGGGTTCAAATCAGAGCCTTTTCTCTGTAAAGAATTGACTACATTTAAAATAAGATTTAAGTATGCAATTTGTTCACCATTTGTCAGACACACTTCTAGTGTTTAAACCAAGCACCACACGTTAATACTCTCCCAGGTTCCTACGAACCCAGCAAAAACCCAGCAAAATCTGATTTCTGACTTCAAGTCTTCCCGCTTCCTCCATTTGCAGATGGGAAGAAGCACCTTATGGTGGGGACAAATATGCTGGGGTTGCCACAGGAAAACATCTACTCTGGGAGAGCCAATATCCTTCCTAGTCAATTTTTGGGTTTTTTAGTTATTATTATTATTACTAAATCATAGCTGTGTACATTAATGCAATCATGGGGTACCATACACTGGTTTTATATACCACTTGACATATTTTCATCACACTGGTTAACATAGCCTTCCTGGCATTTTCTTAGTTATTATGTTGAGACATTTACATTCTACATTTAGTAAGTTTCACATGTACCCTTGTAAGATGCA
>CAUYPK010027448.1:0-17715 GCA_963574355.1 Loris lydekkerianus
AACACTGGAAGATACTGGTCTGGGGAAAGACTTCATGAAGAAGACTGCCATGGCAATTGCAACAACAACAAAAATAAACAAATGGGACTTCATTAAACTGAAAGGCTTCTGTACAGCCAAGGAGACAACAACCAAAGCAAAGAGACAACCTACACAATGGGAAAGGATATTTGCATATTTTGAATCAGACAAAAGCTGGATAACTAGGATCTATGGAGAACTCAAATTAATCCCCATGAAAAAAGCCAACAATCCCATATATCAATGGGGAAGAGACATGAATAGAACCTTCCCTAAAGAAGACAGATGAATGGCTAACAAACATGTGAAAAAATCTTCATCATCCCTATCTATTAGAGAAAGGCAAATCAAAACCACTCTGAGATACCCTCTAACCCCAGTGAGAATGGCCCACATCACAAAACCTCAAAACTGCAGATGCTGGAGTGGATATGGAGAGAAGGGAACACTTTTACACTGCTGGTGGAACTGAAAACTAGTACACCTTTTTTGGAAGGAAGTATGAAGAAACCTCAAAGCACTCAACCTAGACCTCCCATTTGATCCTGCAATCCCATTACTGGGCAGTTACCCAGAAGGGAACAAATCCTTTTATCATAAGGACACTTATAGTAGACTGTTTATTGCAGCTCAATTTACAATTGCCAAAATTTGGAAACAGCCTAAATGCCCACCAACCCAGGAATGGATTAACAAGCTGTGGTATATGTACACCATGGAATACTATTCAGCCATTTAAAAAAAAAATGGAGACTTTACATCCTTTGTATTAACCTGGATGGAAATGGAAGACATTATTGTTACTAAAGCATCACAAGAATGGAGAAGCATGAATCCTATGTACTCGAGTTTGATATGAAAAAAATTAATGACAAAGTCATGGTGGGGGTGGGGGAAGGGGAGAGCAGAGAGAGAAAAAGGAGGGAGGGTGGGGAAAGGCAGAGTAGTGAGAGGGAAGGGGGGGAGCTTGGTGTGTGCCACACCTTTTAGGGGCAAGACAGGATTGCAAGAGGGACTTTACCTAACAAATGTAATCAGTGTAACCTGGTTTATTGTACCCTCAATGAATCCTCAACAATAAAAAAGAAGGAAAAAAAAAAAAAGAAAAAAAGAGTCTGGACATGTCTGGACATGTGGCACGGGACTAGTTCTGTCCAATGAAACATGAGACGCTTCCCCCACCCCCAACTCCACCCCCTTCAGGCTCTTTAACCTGTGGAGGTGACCAGCTTGGGTGCATGAGCAGTCATGGACGGCAGAGTGCTCCTGCCTGCTAGACTGCTGCTGGACGCATTGTGTTCCCTTAATAAGAAATAAGCATTCTTGCTCCTGAGCCACAGTGGGTTCATAGTTGTTACCACAGTGTAAGTTCAACCTACCCTAATGCCAATACCTTTTCCCAAAAAGCATGTTCCATAGAATATTAGTAATGGGAAGAGTCCTGAGGAAGGGTTTTTTGTAGTCAAATAAAGGTTGAGAAAATAGAGTAATGTTCCGAAGATAGTATATAAGAGAATTTCTGCAATAAGGAAATCCTTTAAAAATGGTATAATCCACCGTTTCACAACTTACTTGACCACAAAGACTTTCACTATTTACTTACATACTTTCTTACTTTATTTACTTATTTAAAAATATCTGTTGCTATCCACTTTTGGGGGACATACTGCACTGTGTGGCCCCTGACAGTCGGTAGCTTATGACAGTACTCTCTCCTGTGCCATTTCACTCTACATCTTGGGAGAATTACAGCCTACTGCTCTGTGTAATGAAGGGTTAATAGTTTTCCCTGTGAATTAATGTAGCTAATTATTCAACAACTGGCCAAAAGACTCAGAACCTTAACAAGAAATTTTACTTTCCTCAACCAAGTTAGCCTCTAAATTGCCATCTTACGTTGTAATTTTTCAGGTGTAAAGGCTTAACTCAAATTTAAACTGAATTTTCAGACCTAGAGAAATGGGCTGGAAAGGAGCTAGGCAGAGAAGCTGGGGTGAAGGATGGGGCCTGGGAAAAGGGGTTGGGATGGTAGAGAGGGTAACTCCTAATGAGATTTACCAAGACCTTGATACAATTCTTTATCTCCTCCTGCACTTAAGACCTACCTGTAAACTCAGTGGACTTAGTGAATTCTAATAATTTACCAAAAGATGTGGTAACATAAGCCTCAAGGTCAGCTTAGTCAAATGTGTTACCTCATTCATACAAATTAGCATGCCTTTTCAGTAATTTAAATATCGTAAGTCATGAGCCCCAACCCAAATTTTAAGAGCCCCTCAGGCTCTCTTAATGGTACTAGACAGGAGCATGGTGCTGGCCTTCTGCCAAGCTTGTTAAAGGAACTCACCAGGGGACATACTTAATACCTGAGTCTGGTTTAAATTTTTATCAGGCTTTAGGGAACTGGCTATGTTACTAGTTTGTAGAACCCTCTTTCTCTTCAGTAAGTGGCTTTCTGGACACTGACTCTTAGCCTTCTCAGCACATGTTTACATGAAGTACCCACACTGGTGGTGACTGTCTCAAGAACTGTTTGGGAACCGTTCAGGGCTGTTTTACCTTCAGAAAGCCAGCTTTTTGCTCTCTGTCCCTAGCACTCACATCTACAGCTACAACTACTACTCCCCTCTGGTCACTTTCTTCAGCTTTTTCCCACTTTGTCTCCTTCTCCACCCCCACAATGGATGAAGAGTCTTTGGTCTATAATTAAATGTCCTTTTGGCAAAAGGAAGATGATCTTCTTCCAAGCACATTTTAACTTGACTCAGAATACCAAATCAATCACTGTATACTTCTATCATAATAAAAGCGTGTTCTATGTATACAGGCTGTTACAAGCAACATTTTTCTTCATTCTGATGTTATGGAAAACAGATATGCCTTAGAGGAAACACCTGTTGGAGACCTGCATAAAAGAAAAGTCTGGAGGACACCCACTTCATCATAAAGGCATCCATCTGGTGTCCTTGCCAAAGCAAAACCTAATGTGATTTAGATCAACAACCCTTAACTAAAGCTCCCTTCTTCCATATGCTTCGCAAATGACATGAAACTTGGAGAAATATGCTTTCTAAAGAAACTAATAAATCATCTGCAAGAAAGCTCAGCACCAGGAGTCTTAGAACTTGGAAATAAGAACTAGAACATAAAGATGATGCTATTGGAGGAAAACATAGCCATGAGGCACCATCTGGGTCAAAACAGACATGTCACATTGGGTGAAGGGGGTTGTATAGGGCAGATACTGGCAAGAAATGTGGTGGCTATTGTGTGGGATGGCCTCAGTGAGACATGTTTGGGATGAGAGTGGGGTTGGTTCTCTGGTCACAAGACATGCTTCTCACTGCCCAGACAGTGCCACTTCTACTTTGGAGCTTCCTGGAGGTACTGGACCTTGAAATGTCCTCAAGAGTCCCAGTATGTGGCTTCCAATTTTAAAAATTAATAGGCCAGGTGTGCTGGGTGAAAATACCTTCTGCAGCTAGTCCACTTGTGGATGTTCAGAGCATCACCCGGAGGATGCCCCTGGCTCTCTGCTCTGATGCCTCCCTGTCTCTAAGCTGCTTTAATATGCATGAGGCCACAGTCCTGTGAGTGCTTGGCCAAGACCCAGCCGTGGAAGTCAGGATCTTTCCTCCCTGCTTCCTGGAACAATTCTGAGTAAAGAGTACTTACTCTCCCATGTTCAGAAATTGTATCACTTAAAGGAAAATATAAATAAAAAATTATGTGCCTCTGGTTACTGGTGGTGGCTCTTGATGAGAAAGGGACCAAACCATATGAGAAAGCCACTTGAGTCTGGTAGGTTTCAGAGCTCCAGGATAGGCATCATGGCTTCCAACAATATAAATGTGTTGTCATTATTTTCTCCAACTTGCAAAATTGACTCAGGTTATTCTTGACGATGATTTTGGCCAAAGGATATGATCTTTTGTTGCTCACAATATCTGTTAGAAATTTCAAAAGGCCCTACTAGTACCTTTTATTCTTTTACAGGCCTAATTTTTGGCTTATGTTAGGGTTCTCTGGCTTGTAGTCATTCCATTTGAAATCCCATTAAAACTCCACAGGTGGCTTGTAAATTATTAGGAGAGCATTTTCTAGACTGAATGAAAAGCAATATATATATATTTTTTTGTTCAAAGCTTGAATTATACTAACATAATAAGTCTTAGGAAGTTTTAGCATAGGGAGATGAACCAGTCCCCTGATCACGTGTTATGAAGAAGAGAAGAAATGTGACTGTTTGTCTAGGGATTTCAGTGACCTTCTTGGTTTAATCTTTGAAAAGTCCATTGCAACAATGTCTTGAAAGTAATAGTCGAGTTCCTACCAAAAAATGTGAAGCAGAATCTCAGACCCAGATGCCTCTGATGGTGCTGAAAATTTTGTATCTTGAAAGCTATAGCTGCCTTCTCTCCAGTGACTTTGTATATAGTGACAAGACTACATATTTCACACCCAACTTGGGAATCTTCAGTTCTCTCTACCCCTGTTGTTTTATGGGGAAAAGTCAGCTATAATTTGGAAAATAAGGGCTGGTTGTACAAATGGCACTTCCCACTTTGTGCTCCTCCAAGTTCCCTCCTTGATTTTCCTCTACACATTCACACATATACTATAGTCAAATATCAAAATCTGAGCCTAGTCTTTATGGCCACATTATGATTTCATTTTTCTGGGTTTCATCTAGTTGCCATTAATTCATCACAAGGTATTATTTTTAATTGAGAAGGAAGTTTAAGATTTAAAAATATGAATAATTCTGAGCAGTTCAGTCTCCCAAAAACCTGTGTATGAGCAAACTAAATAGTCATTTTCTGAGCTCCAAGAAACTTTCAGCACTAAGCAACTGGGAAAGAATCTCAGGAAGCTAGAGCACAGACTGCACTTCCCTATGCGGAAGCCAGAGGGCAGACTCCACTACCCCTTGAGGAAGACCTTTGCACCCCCTTCCTTTCCTATGAGGCATGCACCAGGTCCGTCTTACAACCAGCTTGACCAGTTATTCATGATGGTGCTCTTTTACTGGGTAAACTAAGAGAAAATCTGCCAGTATATCTCATGGACATGGCATACAAAGACAGCAGCCTGTTTGCCTCCAAAACACCAGCCCTTCTTGGTTTTTGCCACCTGAAAAAACCTTAGGAAATTGCTTCAGGAAGAAGGAAATAAATCTGTGTCTGTCAGAGAGGGATGATGGGCTGTTCTGGTTTGCTTGGGACTGGGGTTTCCTAGTTTTCAGTTAAAACTCATCACTCTGTCGCCAAAATGCAATTGCCTCTACCTCCTAATCTGGAAAGCTCCCAGGGAGGAGGGAGGAGAAAAGACTGAATAAAACAATTGAAACCCCTGCTTAGAAAACCTCCATACTGGGCAGAAAACTTCCCACACCTCCAAGCTTATAAACCAGTTTTGCTGATGTTTAGTGGAAGGGAGGGCAGCTCCATGTTCTAGTGAACTGTATTTTCCAACCTTCCTCTGCCTCCTGGTCTCTCCTGATTCTTTGGATATGCAAAGAATGAAGTCACTGTGTAATTTATAAGCTTTAATAGTAAAGACTGTAGGCATGATGAAAAATTATCTGTAAATGGTATTTTAAAAGGAGGAGTATGGGAATTCAGGATCTCATTGTAGTCAGTATAATCTCACATCAGTCCACATAGGAGAATTTATGAACTGTGTTTTTGGTAAACCAATAAGCTGTGAATAAAGTATTCTGTTTGCCTTAACTACTTCTTTACAGATGGGTTCTATTAAACTCATGGCCTCTGTTTTCAATGTTTACAATTTGAAACATCCACAAAGACATTTTTTCCCCCTAGCTTCTTGCTTATAAGATAGATCCAAGGTCAGAGTGGCCCCAGCCCAGGTGAAGGCAAGAGGATGGTGTATCCCTTGGATAAACCTACGTCTGAGCCCACATTTGAGCATCTCTCTGTTGATCTTTGTTATTTCTGATGAGGGAAAAATGACAGCATTTCTTCAGAGCCTTTTCTGTGAAAACACATGTGTGGGCATCTCAGACAGTAAATTGTTACCAGCCGGAAGATCAAGGAGAAAGATAAAAAGACAGTTTCTCTCTTTCTCCCTCATTCCACAGATGGACCCTCATTTAAATCATTATATTTTATAGATATTGTATTTGGGATTTCCCACAATGTGAGGACATGACCCAGAGCACCAAGCACCTTTAATAAAGGCCAGAATCTTTGCCCTGGGCTGAAGAACCTGGGACTCAGGGCAAATCTCTTCTCCCATGGGAACAATTTCCTTAGCCAATCTTTCAACATAAGGTTGTATTTTTAGGTGTTCTTTCCCACATTCCCCAACACTTTTTAAATGTCAAATGACATAAACAATGTTAATATGCACAGAACTTATTTTCTTTACACATACAGGTCTGAGATGCAGTTTTCTTTGTTCAGTGGACTCAGAACTGCAAAATCAAGTCAGTAACTCTGATACTTTCAGTCCTATAATGCATTGATGAAACAAATACAAATTTCAGGCAAAAGACTTATTTTATATTACTTTTTTGGTGGAGTGTGGAGGTAGGGAGTATGAACATGAAATAATTTGAAAACTACCTTGCTTTTTATTGTATAGACCCATTTTCCAATGGGTTGAGATCAGATCAAGAGATTAACATGCCATAAATGCTTTCCTTATGCAGTGGGGTGACAGGCTTGCCCTAGAAAAATTACTAACAATGATACCCTCCAAAAGAAATTAGGAATAGAAACAATAGCATCCATGGGAAGGTTACTGGTGCAAGTGTGCACGTGTACTTGTATGTTTGTGTGAGAGAGAGCTATAGAAGGGAAGGGTGAGTATCAAATAGAAAAGTACACACTCCAAAGAGAAAAATATAATAACTCCAGGGTACATGGATACCTAGGGATATTTTTATAAGAAATAGAAAGTTATTTGTGAAATCTTCTTCTCAATACTGGTTAGTTTATCTGAAATCCCAGTGGTTGGATGTTGAAATAGAGATGATTGTAGTATGCTGGTGATTACGGACTTTTGGAAACATTGGAAGGACCTAATGATGTGTTGAGGGCCACAGATTTTTAAAATTTCCTCACATCTGGAAGCCATCACTGTAGGGAAGCTTGTTGAATAATGGCATACTGAGTGTTATAACATTTTACTTAGCACTGGTGACCTGTCAAGGAACAATGGCGATAATGGAGATGGAGGCCATTTGGGATCACTCATGACATGGAGCCCTCCTGCTCAGTGTGTTACATGATGGCTATTTCTAAAAAGTGACATGCCTCGATTAAAGATGAAAAGTTAGAATTAGGGGTCTCTGGTGGGAGGGAAAAGGTTGTGGATGGTGTTTTTTAATAAGAAACCTGACTAGAGTACAGCTGTTACCAGGCATGAGAAAGGTAAGAACAAGTCAGGGGCTTTTAGTGAGAAGTAGAAGAGGAAGCAAGGGGTGAGAGAGCTTCAGTAAGGCAGGGCCACTCAGACACAGACACTTTCCATATTTTAGTTCTTTAAATTAAAGGCTACTGAGACTAAATCTGTTCTCCTCTAACTTGAGATTAGGTTTCTGAAACTCATTAAGTCCTTGGCTTTCCTTATGTATGATTCTATAGGGGACGTTTGTATCTCAATTCCTTGAAGCTAAGACCTGTTGCATCAAGAAACCATCTGGATGTTCCACCTCTTATCCACCTAAAGCTGCACAGGTAATTTTGAAAGTCTTTTCTCTTTTTAATGTTTACTTAGTTGCAGCCATTGAGAGTGGTAAGGACATAGAAAGAGAGAGAACAAAGAGAGAGAGAGAGAGACAGAGAGAGAATGAATATGAGTGATTCTACAAACTTTTTGGAAATTTTCCTGTAATTTAAACATCACCACCAAACACACACACATGTACATTTTGGTAATACAATTATGTCTAACCTCAATGTCTGCAATATGGAATCATTGCAACATGCTAAATGAGTGTTGGTGGGTATCTTTCTTGCTACTGTCTCACGGCAGGGCCAAGATCTCCCCACAGTTCTACAGAAGCGCATGTATCTCCGTCTTTACTGTCCATGTAAACCAAGGGGAAGATTAAAAATTGTTCATTGTCAAGATTACCAGGTAAGTATCTCTGGATTTTATAGACTATAATAAATACAAATAAAAAATAATATTGTTTTCCTGATGATTAATGTCTTAACTATTTTGCAAGAAAAATGCTTTCCTATCTCTTTTTCGTATCAAAATATCCATAGAAAGACTCCAAGTTATGTCTGAACTCTTGTTGGTTTGTGAAAGAGTAAAATGCATATTCCATGAAGTTGTTTTCCAACCTCTTCCTTTTCACCATTTCAAAGGAACTGACCTTCTTTCATTCAGGATTCCATGGAAAAAGCCCAATAGTTGCCCTTTATAAGGTATTCCTTATTTATCTGTACTTTCCCAAGTCTCCAATAACCTTTTAATCCAAACTCAAAACTTTTAATGGTAATTTAGGATAGAAATTATTGCCTTTGTCAAACTGTCATAAAGCTAATCTTTAACTACTATTTCCAGACATATGATGTGATACTGATCATCTTAACTATAATAGAGCAATCTTTTTGTTCTGTGAAGAACTACATAATAAATGCTAATGTTTTAAGTCTTGCAGTCCAAGAGACTGAATTTATATTATTTGGGTACTTAAACAAATTTTAGTAGTAATATTCAAAATATAACAATAGCTTAGTCCATTTTAAAAATCACAGCTCTGCTAGTGAAAAGAAAGGAATTTTAAAGGGATTTTGCTTAAGTGGCATTTATAGTATTCTCGATCACCAAAATAAATTGCAAATTTTCATATGTTAATGCTAACCTGTGATAAGATTTGACATATTTCATCTCTGAAAATGTCTTTTCACACAAATAGGTACTGCACAATACTGAGAGTGCTCCAGGAGCATGTGTTCTAATTGGGTATATTTATCATTTTGAAGGCATTTATAAAATTCTATTAGATTCTTCTCTTGATATTTGCCTTTTAGCATGTCATTATATTGCAGATTAATCACTTGCAATGGAAGTTTAGGGAAATAATTTTCAATTGCACAGTTAAATAATCTTTGAAATATAAATCATTTTTTGCACTTGCAGGAAGGTCCAAAAGATCCTGCTAGAACTGATATAGAGGATGAGGATGGGTGGGGAAGGGGAGAGATTTGATGGAAGGAGAGTAAACGATGGGACCTTTCCCCATGGCTCATATTGCAAGGGTACATGGTACATGTCAAATCTATTAAGTATAGAGTATAAATGTCTTAACACAATAATTAAGTAAATGAGGCAAAGGTTATATTAACTAGTTTGATATAAGCATTCCTAATTGCATATAAAATCAGGACATTTTACCCCATAAAGGCATCAATGTATACATGATCTATGTGTTTATGAATTAATAAAAAAAATAGAAAAAGAAAATAAATCCACTGAAAATTTATGTAGAAATAGCAATCTCACTTCTTGTTTTAACTATTTTTCTCCTAGTGTTAAAATGGGATTTTATTTGACAGAAAGCAATACAGAAGGAGTAAAAAGGACCAGTGCTTGTTTTTAATTTTAAACCTTGGTAAATATATTAAAAAGTGTGACATAACATATGATTTAAAGATTGATAATTGTCATTTGGAATTTTCCCTAGAATAGATTTTATATACATTTTGGCTTTCAATTATAAGAAAATTCATTAAGAAAAATAATCAAACTACAATGAATGATAATTTATGAAGCCACTTAGGATTCAAAAATAATGGATGAATACAGTTGTCATTCAGAAATATTTTAAACTTGATACAGAGTTCAAAACACACACAGTCTAAAACTTTACTACTGCTAACCTGTTGAACCAATATGTGGTAGCTCAAGTTAAGATATTCAGCTTCTATTTCTTATAAAAATTTGCAGAACTAACAATAACAAAGTCTACAAGAACATATGAAGTTTACCACTGACACTATCAATTGAATAACTTATGATAAATTCAAGTATTTTTCACTAAAAACCTCCTGATGAATAATACAACAAATAGCCATAGTCTCTCTGAACTTTGCATTTTATAAGCTTTGTAAATATATCTAACTAGGAATGTTTCTGCTTCATATGTATTTTTATATCAGTTGTACTACATCTTAGTAGATTCCACTTCAGTTTGTACTGAATTAGTGTTTTCTCAACTTTTTTAGATGTATTTTCAGAAGTAGTTGTGCTATGAAGACACAGAAGCTAATTCTTTAGTCACTTCAAACTTAGCATTAACTCCTTGAGTAGTTAACAACTAAGAAGTATGAGTAATATCTGTTAACTCAGTAAGATGCAAGAGACTGCTTGACTATTGATACTGCTCTCGATGACTTCAATGCATCTAACAACTGTTTATGCTTAAAGGTTAATAATGTTAAGCAGTTTTATTTTATTTAGATATATTTCTTTGGTTGCTGCAATCAGACACAATTTAATTAACTACCAATCAGTAAATGGCTTCACTTGCTTGGCTATCAAGTGAGCAACTCAGAGACAAACTGTGGTTGTAAATAATGCTTTTATGAGATAGTCTTTTTAAATTTTGTACATTTTCTAATCACTGATTCACTGCAAATTTGGGATATTGTGATAAGTACATAGGTCAATAATGTCAACACACAACATTGCTTTTATCACAGACATACATTTATTGCAAATTAAGCACAATGCTTTATCATTGCAAACCACTCAAAAGCAAGTAGTGGAGTGGGTTTTGACTTCTTATCTTCTTATCTGGCATAATTTAAAAATAGCATTTGCAGAGACCCATGTTATCACGCCACTTCTGTGGCATTTGTTAATGGTAATTTTTTAATGCATTATATATAATTCTAACATGCTTAAATTTTTGGATTAAAAGTAGCAAATTATAGTTTAGAAAAGTAATTTCTTCAAAATGTCATTTTTGTACAAGCCTAAGGGACCATTAGATGTTTAATAGATGAAAGTAAAGTATAAAAACTAACCATGGGGAAAGCTCTTATAAGATGACATACTGTTGACTTTTGAATATCCACCCTCTTAAAAAGGGAATAAAACACTGAAAAAATATTACAATAAACTTATTTTGAGTTTTCGAAATCAATAAGAGCTTTGAAGCAATGTGAGGAGTGCTTGTTTAAGAAAAATGACAGGATCTTGGTAAGAATTATGAACTTTGTGGCATTTTGAATGACCATTTTCCCATTCTTCTCTCCTCAGTTCTATAGTAGCCTTGAAAACCAGAAGTCTTACAATCACAGAAGCTGTGGAAAACAAACATTTAGCAGAGGAGCTTAACAGCAACTAAAGAAAATTTTAGCAGAGGAGCTTAACAGCAGCTCTGAGTTGACAGAGGAAAGAAATGGTGAACCAGATATAAGTCAATTATGATTATCCAGCCTGAACAATAAAAAGAAAAGCATATTGAAATAGCCATTCAGGAGGAAAGAAGGGATTTGGAGTTTGCAGAACATCTCCATTTACAGAAAATGTCATAATTTGAGCTTTTTAGCAGCTTTCTAGAGACACTCATTCATAGGACTTGTCTTTATTTGACCTGACCCTGAGCTTCTTCAGTGTTAAGAGCCATTTCCTTTGGGCATTTTTCAAAACTTATTAGCAACAATTATTAAAATTGCAGATGCCTGCCATGGTTAATAGTGTAGCAAAAAAAAAAAAAAAAAAAAAAAAAAAAACCAAAACCCTGAGATATACCTAATTCTTTATCTTTGAGTCACCTTAAGACTTTATAAAGACAAGAAACAAAGGCTAGGGAAGAGTTGTAAACTGCTAGAGTGTTAAAGGAATTCCCCCAACTAATACATGGAGCTCTTTGGCAAAGGCAAAGAGACTTATTAATTAGTTTAAGGCATTTACAGAAACCTCAGTGTAAATATTAAGTGATAATAAACATTGGCAAGGTAAGTGGAGACTTAAGTGTCAATATACAAGAAAGAATACAAACTTCAGAGAATTAGCTCTAAAAAGTCACTAAATAAACAGACTTTAAATAATTAGTTTGGAAAAATTACTAAATAAACAAAAATCAGGGCCAACATGATAGCAAACTCTGAGATGAGAAAGCAAAATAATATCCAGCATTGTCACACTGTATTATTAAAAAATCTAGTTTTGTATAAGAAATTAGGAGACACAAAGACAAAGGAAGTCTGAGCCATTATCAGGTAAAAAACGATCAATTGTTTTTGTCGCTGAGGAAGCCGAGACATTGGACTTACTACACAAACATTTTAAAGCAGGTACTAGTAATATATTTTTAAAACTTTAGGAAACCATGCTTAAGGACTAAAGAAAACTAGAGAATAATATGTTATCATAACAGAATATCAATAAAGTGATAGAATATAGGAAAGAATTAAAAGGAAATTTTGGAGTTAAAAAAGTCAAACAACTGAAAATAAAATTTTAGCAGAGGAGTTTAACAGTAACTCTGAGTCGATAGAGGAAAGAAATGATGAACTGGATATAAATCAATTGTGCTTATCCAGCACAAAAAGAAAAACAAAAAGAAAAGCATATTGAAGAAATATGAACTGAGTTTCAAAAAATTGTGGGGCATCATCAACTATACCAACATACATATAATGAGAGTTCTTGGAAGAGAGGAGAGAGAGAAACAGAGGGAGAATATTTCATTGAATAATGACGAAAAAAATCCACAAATTTGATAAAAGTTTTAGAGTACATGTCCAAGAAGCTCAACAAACTTTAAGTAATCTCAAAGGGACGCACATCTGGATACATCATAATCAAACTGTTGAAGGCCAAAGACAAATAAAAAAATCTTGAAAGCAACAAGCAAAAGCAACTCATCATCTACAGGGATCTTTAATAATATTAATAGCTAATATCTCATCAGAAACCATGAAAACTAGAAAGCAGTGGGAAGATATATAAGAAGTTCTGGAAAAAAAAATTACAACTTCTCAAGTATTCTATATCTAGCAAAATATCTCTTAAAAATGATGAAAGAAGTAAGGTATTTCTACAATGAGAGAAATTGCCAGAATTGTTGTTAGCAGACTAGTACTGTAAAATTAAAGAGAGTTTACAGGGAGAGATGAAATAACAATAGACATTGACTTAAATATATATTAAGAAATAAAAAGTATTGTAAAAATAATAAAATAATAAATATAAAAAAGAGTGAATATATGTATCTTCATTATATACCATATATACTCAAGTATAAGCTGAAATTTTGTGCTGAAAAACCCGAACTCGGCACAAATTTTGTGCCGAAAAAACTCAGCTTATACTCGAGTATATACGGTATGTATACATATATATCCATATATATGCTTCTGTTTTTCTATGTGACTTAAAATTCAAGTGTTCACAGAATTATAAAAATTTGTTGATGGGTTTATAATGTATAAACATGTAATTTGCATGACAATTCTAGCACAAATGTGAGATGAATGAATGGAGCTACATAGAAGTAAAGTAGTTGTGCATTACTGAAAATTAATCTCTAGGGCAATAACTAATAAAGTAAAAATATTTTAAATAAATGGCAAGAGAATTAAAATGGTACAATAAAAAATATCTATTTAATAATAAAAGAAGAAAGTAATGAAGGAAGAGACTAAAAGTGATAAGAAACATACAGTAAAAAATAGCAAAATGTCATAATTAAATCCTTTATTACCCTTAATTAGTTTAGATATAAATGGATTACACTGGAGGTAGAGCAAGATGGCAGCTGAGTAGCAGCTTCCCTGCAACTGGCTATGGTAAGTCTGGGGAGATAAGACTCCAGGCATCTCTGGTTGGTGGAATCTGCCTATAATCATCCCTTTGAGGATGCAGGGAGTCAGCATGGGACTTCTGGACCCCAAGAGTAGGAAAAACAGTGAAAAACTGGCAAGTGGTTGCATGTGTTCAATCAACCTAATACCTCCAGCAGCTGTAAGTACAAGCAGCAGTAAGACTACAAACAGTAAAGGCCTTACCTGTGAACTGTTTTAGTGTTTTTGGACTTGACATTCAATTGAACTGCCTTGGGAAGAGCTTGAGCAGGAGTGTGGAAAACTAGACGGAGCTAATAGTGTTTGGCTGTAGGCCACAGGGAACCATTGTGAGAGAACTGCCCCAGCAAACTCCGCCCTCAGGGTCGCAGAGCAAGGATTGGGCAGGAGCAAGTAACCTAGTAACTGAGCAGCCTAAAGGCGGGGACTGAGCTGCCTTACAGCCTTAACCGTCAGGGGCATAGTGAGACCGGTTTTGACACACTGGAGCCACAGGCTGTGGCCCTTGGTAGAATGCTGTGGTGTCACAGCAACCTCAAACTTCTGAGCTTGGTGCCACATGGACCTCCATAAGAGCTACGCCGCAACCCTCGACCCTCGACTCACGACCCACATCCACCGGGCTTCTGCATGTCCTGACCAGGAACTACGGGAGCCGCACAACCCTGAGTCCTCCCTCCTGTACCTTCCCTGCCTCCACACCGGAGCAGGGGTCTGGCCAGGGACTATGATAGCTGTGTGCCCTCCGGAGGCCTCCCTGCCTCCGCACAAAGCCCTTCTCCTAGCCAGAGACTGCTGGTGCCTTGGGTTCTATGTGCCAAAATCACAGGGCACCAGACACTCCCAGAACTGTGTGCATCACCTCCCGCCCTGCTGCTAGATACAGGTGTGTCACATGTCGGAGCTATTTCCACAACCAGAACTCCCTGGCTGGGGCAACCCCACAGGAACTATACAGGGTCACTGCCTATAAAGATCCAGCAACAACAGAGTGATCCTGCTGGGGTCTAATCTTGGAGAGACACCTCCCCACCTCTGAGGACAGCCAGAGGCAATGGTGAAAAACAAATATGAGGCAAAATCAAGGGAAAAACTCTGGAAATAAGAATAATCACAGTAGATCAACTCCCCCAAGGATCAATGGGGCAGAAACAGCGCAAGATCCCACGCACAAATAGCTGAGACGTCAGAAATCAAATTCAGAATCTGGATAGCAAATAAGATCGAATTAGAATTCTAAGCAGTTAATCAAAAGATATCTCAAGAATTCAACAAATTCAAAGACCAAATGACCAAAGATTTTGACACATTGAGACAAAAAGTTGCAGCCCTCAAAGATTTGAGAAACATAGTACAATCCATCAGTAACAGAATGGAGCAAGCCAAAGAAAGAATTTCTGACATTGAAGACAAAGCTTTTGAATGCTCCCCAAATCTCAAAAAGGAAGAGAAATGGAGGGCAAAAACAAATCACTCTCTCAGAGAGCTGTGGGATAATTCAAAGAAAACCAATATTTGTCTTATAGGGATCCCCGAAAGTGGCGAAGTGGCTTCACAAGGCACAGAGTCTCTTCTCCATGGAATTATAAAGGAGAACTTTCCAGATAAGCTAAGAGATTCTGAAATTCAGATAGCAGACAGTTTCAGAATTCCAGCATGACTCAACCCAAATAAGACATCCCCCAGACACATCATAATCAATTTCACTAAAGTTATGTATATGAAGAAGAAAATTCTGAAAGCAGCCAGACAAAAGAAAACCATCACCTACAAGGGCAACAATATTAGAATAACTGGAGATCTCTCTCCTGAAACCTTTCAAGATAGAAGAGGATAGTCATCAACCTTTGATCTCCTAAAACAAAATAACTTTCAACCCAGGATCCTGTACCTAGCTAAACTCAGATTCATTTATGACAAAGAAATTAAATACTTCAATGACATTCACATGTTGAAGAAATTTGTCATAAGCTCTCCAGGATATTCTCAGACCTATCCTCCATAAAGAAAAGCATAAACTACCACCACAAAAGTAAACCCACCCAGAAAATTTTGATCAAATTCCAACTTCCACAGTCACAAAAGGATTAAAAATGTCCACCAGACTCTTGAAAGGCTTATCAATATTCTCAATTAATGTGAATTGCTTAAATTGTCCTCTAAAGAGGCACAGGTTGGCTGACTGGATACAAAAACTCAAGCCAGACATCTGCTGCATACAAGAATCACATCCTACATTAAAAGACAAATATAGACTCAAGGTGAAAGGATGATCATCTATACTCTAGGCAAATGGAAAGCAGAAAAAAACAGGCATTGCAATCCTATTCGCAAACGCAATAGGCTTTAAACCAATTGAAATAAGGATGGATAAGGATGGACACTTAATATTTGCTAAAGGTAATACTCAATATGATGAGATCTCAATTATTAATATTTATGCACCCAACCACAACGCACCTCAATTTATAAGAGAAACTCTAACAGACATGAGCAACTTGATTTCCTCCAGTTCCATAGTAGTTGGAGATTTTAATACCCCTTTAGCAGTGCTGGATAGATCCTCCAAAAAGAAGCTAAGCAAAGAAATCTTAGATTTAAACTTAACCATTCAACATCTGGGCATAACAGACATCTACAGAACATTTCATTGCAACAAAACTGAATACACATTCTTCTCATCAGCCCATGGAACATACTCGAAAATTGACCACATCCTAGGCCACAAATCTAACCTCAGCAAATTTTAAAAAATAGAAATTATTCTTTGCACTTTCTCAGACCATTATAGAATAAAAGTTGAACTCAATAACAACAGGAACCTGAACACCCATACAAAACCATGAAAGCTAAACAACCTTATGCTGAAGGATAGATGGGTTATAGATGAGATTAAGAAGGAAATCACCAAATTTTTGGAACAAAACAACAATCAAGACACGAATTATCAGAACCTCTGGGATACTGCAAAGGCAGTCCTAAGAGGAAAATTTATAGCACGGCAAGCCTTCCTCAAGAAAAACAAAAGAGAGGAAGTTAATAACTTAATGGGACATCTCAAGGAACTGGAGAAAGAAGAACACTCTAACCCCAAACCCAGCAGAAGAAAAGAAATAACCAAAATTAGAGCAGAATTAAATGAAATTGAAAACAAAAGAATTATACAACAGATCAATAAATCCAAAAGTTGGTTTTTTTTAAAGATCAATAAAAATAGATAAACCTTTAGCCAACCTAACCAGGAAAAAAAGAGTAAATTCTCTAATTTCATTAATCAGAAATGGTAACGATGAAATAACAACAGACCCCTCAGAAATTCAAAAAATTCTTAACAAATACTACAAGAAATTCTACTCTCAGAAATATAAAAATTTAAAAGAAATCAACCAATACCTAGAAGTACGCCACCTAACAAGACTTAGCCTGAATGAAATGGAAATTTTGAACAGGCCTGTATCAAGTTCTGAAATAGCATCAACTATACAAAATCTCCCTAAAAAGAAAAGCCTAGGACCAGATGGCTTTACGTCAGAATTCTACCAAACATTTAAAGAAGAACTAGTAACTACATTATGAAACATCTTCCAAAATATAGAAAAAAGAAGAAATATTATCCAACACATTCTACAAAGCTAACATCACCTTGATCCCCAAACCAGGAAAAGACCCAACAAGAAAAGAAAATTATAGACCAATATCACTAATGAATAGTGATGCTAAAATACTCAATAAGATCCTAACAAACAGAATCCAACAACACATCAAAAAAATTATACACCATGACAAAGTGGGATTTATCCCAGGGTCTCAAGGCTGGTTCAATATACGTAAATCTATAAATGTAATTCACCACATAAACAAACTTAAAAATAAGGACCATATGATTCTTTCAATG
>CAUYPK010027451.1:0-52244 GCA_963574355.1 Loris lydekkerianus
ACATAGACCACCAATGGGACACACTTACCCTAACCGACGCTCTTCCGATCGATACTGAAGGAGAACTCCCAGGTGGCTTCACAAGGCACAGAGGCTCTTCTCCATGAGATACTGAAGGAGAACTCCCAGGTGGTTACAAAAGGCACAGAGGCTCTTCTCCAGGAGATACTGAAGGAGAACTCCCAGGTGGCTACACAAGGCACAGAGGCTCTTCTCCATGAGATACTGAAGGAGAACTCCCAGGTGGCTTCACAAGGCACAGAGGCTCTTCTCCATGAGATACTGAAGGAGAACTCCCAGACATGCCAAGAAATTCTGAAATTCAGATAGCAGACAGTTTCCGAACCCCAGCATGACTCAACCCATATAAGACATCTCCTAGGCACATTATAATTAACTTCACCAAAGTTAAAATGAAGGAGAAAATTCTGAAAGCAGCCAGACATAAGAAAACCATAACCTACAAGGGGAAGAATATTAGAATGACTGCAGATTTCTCTGCTGAAACCTTTCAAGCTAGAAGAGGATGGTCATTGACTTTTAATCTCCTAAAACAAAATAACTTTCAACCCAGGATTCTGTATCCAGTGAAACTGAGTTTCATTTATGATGGAAAAATTAAAAAAAAAAAAAAAAAAATATATATATATATATACATATATATATATATATTGCCATTTCTGGCCGGGGCTGGGTTTGAACCCGCCACCTCCGGCGTATGGGGCTGGTGCCCTACACCTTTGAGCCACAGGTGCCACCCAAGAAATTAAATACTTTAATGACATTCACATGTTGAAGAAATTTGCCATAACTAAACCAGCTCTCCAGGATATTCGTAGACCTATCCTCTAGAATGACCAGCGCAATTCTCCAGCACAAAAGTAAACTCACTCAGAAACCTTTTATCCAATTCCAACTTCCATAGCAGTGAAAGGATTAAAAATGTCCACTGGACTTTCTAAAAACTTGATACCCAAAATTCTACCAGGCATATTTACAATTAATGGGAATGGCTTAAATTGTCCTCTAAAAAGGTGCAGGTTGGCTGACGATACAAAAATTCAGGCCAGATAACTGTTGCATACAAGAATCTCATCTTACCTTAAAAGATAAATACAGTCTTAGGGTGAAGGGATGGTAATCTATATTTCAGGCAAATGGAAATCAGAAAAAAGCAGGTGTTGCAATTTTATTCACAGATACAATAGGCTTTAAACCAACAAAAGTAAGGAAAGATAAGGATGGTCACTTCATATTTGTTAAGGGTAACACTCAACATGATGAGATTTCAATTATTAACATTTATGCAACCAAGCAGAATGAGCCTCAATTTATGAGAGACTCTAACAGACATGAGCAACTTGATTTTCATCAGCTCCATAATAGTCAGAGATTTTAATACTCCTTTGGCATTGTTGGATAGAGCCTCCAAAAAGAAGCTAAGCAAAGAAATTTTAGACTTAAACTTAACAATTCAACAATTGGATTTAACAGACATCTACAGAACATCATTCCATTCTAACAAAACTGAATACACATTCTTCTCATCAGCCCATGGAACATACTCCAAAATTGATCACATCTTAGGTCACAAGTCTAACCTCAGCAAATTTTAAAAAATAGAAATTATTTCTTTCATCTTCCCAGACCATCATGAAATAAAAGTTAAAACTCAATAACAACAGGAATCTTCATACTCATACAAAAACATGGAAACTACATAACCTTAATGCTGAATAACAGCTGGGTCATAGACAAGATTAAGAAGAAAATTACCACATTTTTGGAACAAAATGACAATGAAGACATGAATTATTAGAACCTCTGGGATACCACAGAGTATAACATGAATTATTAGAACCTCTGGGATTTCCCGCTTCACTCCTAAGCGGGAAATTTATAGCTCTACAAGCCTTCCTCAAGAGAACGGAGAGAGAGGAAGTTAACAACTTAATGGGACCTCTCAAGCAATTGGAAAAGGAAGAACATTCCAATCCCAAACCTATCAAAAGAAAAGAAATAATCAAAATTAGAGCAGAATTAAATGAAAATGAAAACAAAAGGATAATACAACAGATTAATCAAAAAGTTGGTTTTTTGAAAAGGTCAATAAAATAGATAAACCTTTGGCTAACCTAACCGGGAAAAAAAAGAATAAAATCTCTAATTTCATCAATCAGAAATAGTAAAGACGAAATAACAGCAGACTCCTCAGAAATTCAAAAAATCCTTAATGAATATTACAAGAAACTCTATTCTCAGAAATAAGAAAATCTGAAGGAAACAGACCAATATCTGGAAGCATGTCACCTTCCTAGACTCAGCCAGAATGAAGTGGAAATGTTGAACAGGCCTATATCAAGTTCTGAAATAGCATCAACCATACAAAATCTCCCTAAAAAGAAAAGCCCAGGACCAGATGGCTTCACATCAGAATTCTACCAAACTTTTAAAAAGGAACTAGTACCTATATTACGTAACCTTTTTCAAAATACAGAAAAAAGAAGGAATACTACCCAACACATTCTATGAAGCAAACATCACCTTGATCCCCAAACTAGGAAAAGACCCAACAAGAAAAGAAAATTATAGACCAATATCACTAATGAATACTGATGCAAAAATATTCATCAAGAGGTGGCGCCTGTGGCTCAAAGAAGTAGGGCACCGGCCCCATATGCCAGAAATGGCAGGTTCAAACCCAGCTCTGGCCAAAAACTGCAAAAAAACAAACAAACAAAAAAATATTCAACAAGATCCTAACAAACAAAATCCAGCAACATATCAAACAAATTATACACCAGGACCAAGTGGGTTTTATCCCAGGGTCTCAAGGCTGGTTCAATATATGTACATCTATAAATATAATTCAGCACATAAACAAATTAAAAAATAAAGACTATATGATTCTCTCAATTGATGCAAAAAATTTTTTTGATAATATCCAACATCCCTTCATGATCAGAACACTTTTAAAAAGGGGTATAGAAGGGACATTTCTCAAATTGATAGAGGCCATCTACAGCAAACCCACAACCAGTATTATATTTAATGGCGTTAAATTGAAATCATTTCCACTCAGATCAGGAACCAGGAAAGGTTACCCATTGTCTCCACTGCTTTCTAACATTGTAACGGAAGTCTTAGCCATCACAATTAGGCAAGAAAAGGTGATCAAGGATATCCACATAGGGTCAGAAGAGATCAAATTTTCACTCTTTGCAGATGATATGACTGTATATCTAGAAAACACCAGGGATTCTACTATAAAACTCTTAGAAGTGATCAAGGAATACAGTAGCATCTCAGATTACAAAAGCCACACTCATAAATCTGTAGCCTTTATATATATGAACAATAGTCATGGTGAAAAAAGTCAAGGACTCTATTCCATTCACAGTAGTGCCAAAGAAGATGAAATATTTGGGAGTTTACCTAAAAAAGGACGTGAAAGATCTCTATAAAGAGAACTATGAAACTCTAAGAAAAATAGCTGAAGATTTTAAATGGAAAAACATACCATGGCTTATGGTTGAGAAGAATTAACATCGTTAAAATGTCCATACTACCCAAAGCAATATACAATTTTAATGCAATCCCTATTAAAGCTCCACTGTCATACTTTAAAAAACAAAATAAAATAAAAATGCTGATTTGGCTCAGCGCCGTAGCACAGTGGTTATGAGCCAGCCACATACAACGAAGGGGCGGGTTCAAACATGGTCCAGGCCAGCTAAATAACAGCTAAACAATTGCAACAAAAAATAGCTGGGCATTGTGGAGGGCACCTGTAGTCCCAGCTACTTGGGAGGCTGAGGCAAGAGAATTGCTTAAGCCCAAGAGCTTGAGGTTGCTGTGAGCTGTGACACCACAGCTCTCTACTGAGGTTGACATAGTGAGACTCTGACTCAAAATAAATAAATAAAATAAAATAAAAAACACTGATTTGATAATACTACTGATTTGTTTTGATACTTATCCATCTTTTAAAGTGGTCATTTTATCTTTGTCTATTGATAGCTGATTTATAATAAATACTCAAATAGTTACTTAATACCAGTAACATGGGAGACATCCAAAATATGTCTAGTATGTTTAGTTTCTTTGTACTTTAAATCCCCCAGAAGACACCTGTTATAACTAAGAACATTCCTTCTAAATATGCATACACATTGATAATGTTTAAGCGTTAGATTGCTTTATACTGCTTAGAAATGTAATACCTTTTCAACTCATACTTCAATTTGACTCTATGTCCCGAGCTCAGATTCTGTTCACAGACCGTCCTCCCTGCATCCTTATTCCCTTGCTGCCCTCTGCATCTGCTATCAATTCTCTTTGTTTTCTACTTTGCTACTTCCACGTTTTTCTTAAGCAACTTCAAGATATTCTTCTACTGATATCCTACTTTACAAAAAAGATAACTTAGGAAAATTAGTGTAATGTACAAATATACTTCTAGAGGAAAATATATATCCACAGATGAGAAGTTTGTTTTAATTTTTTCTTAATTTCAAATAAGACCCCTATCTTTCAAATGCAAGATCACTACCTCAAAATAGGCAATAGGGGAAAATAGCAAAAAATTATTTTCATATACACATATGGATAGGTGTAGAGAGTAGAATTTTTCAATAAAGAATAAAATGACAAAAGAATAAAAATGTATGGAAAAATCCTGTTAAACTGGATATTTACTATGGCCATTCAATATAATCAAGAACTTAATACCTCTCCTTAACGAGCAGGTATTCCTACAAAAGGAGCTAATTACTTATTGATAACTGTCTAATAATTCTGTTCATTAGAACTAATATATATCAAACAGTGAACAAATCTGCCAAATGTTTAAGGAGTCAAGAGTTCGAAAACTCAAAGTAAAACGAGTGAGAACTGTGAGAGGTGTATAAAAATGTAATTTTAATGATATAATTAAGGGGTATGCTTGACATTAAAATTGATTATACATTACAACCACTTTAAACCAGCCTATTTTAAAGCCACTTTAAATTAATGGAGATGTTTTAAAATAGGTTATCCACTATTTTCTTCATATTCTGGAGAGAAACGCATGCATTTCCAAGACTAAGAGAATAAGTACATAACATTAATTATTATATATAAAGTAAATATAACCTAATTAAACTGTAAAACATTGAAAGCACAATTGAACAATTCATGTATAAAAGTATCATTTTCTCTAACTAAGAAAATGCCATGAAGCTACGTTGAACAGTTTGATGAGAATATTTCAGATTGTATATGAAACCAGCACATTGTACCCCTTGATTGCACTAATGTACACAGCTATGATTTAACAATAAAAAAAATGGAAAAAAAAAAAAAAAGTATCATCTTCTCTGGCCCTCAGGTTACAATTCAATTATTTTAATGCTAAGCTGGACGTATCAACACATTCTTTTCCCCTAGAAACCACTATGTAGCAGCAAGCTGCACATTCAATGCTTGCTTTCCCACGTCTCCCACCCACCAGATAAATTAGATTACAAACATGAAAGTGCTGCGCCTTTGGTCAATTAGAGACGCTGGTGATCATTCTTACACACGTTTAGAGATCAGTAGCAATCTTTGGTTTGTTCCATCTTTGATAACAGTTGATTATTTTAAAAATTACTTCAAGCAGAGAGTACAGCATGGATCAGCTGGAAATAGAATTTAAGTCTTCGTAAAGAAATAAACACGGAATAATTATTTAATCAAAACCATAACCACAGGTGAGAGGATGAGGAGACAGAAAACAAGGGAACGAGCAGTTGGGGTGGGAAAGAGATGAAAGAACTAAATCTTTACCTTTCCCAAGACCAAAACCCAAGTTCACTGGAAATAAGAAGGTCGAGGCCAAAACAAGCCGTGAGCTGTTGAAAGTAACTGACTCTCAGGAAGAAGAAATGGGGGTTGGGGGAAGGAGGGTGCCAAGGGGACTCTTACAGCCTTTGAGCGTAGAAACCATCTGACTTCTTTAAATAGTATACTTTTTCACTTTGATTTAAAAAAAACAAACTATTCCTCCTAGCAGTGCATCATCAAATCTTCCATACGAATCATATTCATCCACTCTACCCCGTGGGGCCACAGAAGAGAGGTCATTTCACATGCAGGGAAACTGAACCGCATTTTCCAGAAACCAGCTCTACATAAAAAGATCACTGAAATAAAGGGATGGGAATATGAGTGAGTCAAAAGAGTATGAGTGAGAACAGACTCCTCCAGTAACCAGAAAAGGGAATAAGAACCAATAGTTAATACTTCAAAAATCTAAATATCAGCACCAAGTGATGAGAACCTTGGGAGAAAGACAACCTTATTACTTAGGTGTGGCAGTTTGTCTATCTAGTCCTGATTCTCCACTGAAATATTATAAGGTAGGGTTGGCGTCTGTAGTATAAGGTGGTCATGGTACCAGCCACATACACTGAGGCTGGAGGGTTTGAACCCAGCCCAGGCCAGTTAGACAACTGCAACAAAAATAGCTGGGTGTTGTGGTGGGCACCTGTAGTCTCAGCTACTTGGGAGGCTGAGGCAAGAGAATTACTTAAGCCCAAGAGTTTGAGGTTGCTGTGAGCTATGATGTCACAGCACTCTACCCAGGGTGACATAGTGAGACTATATCAAAATATATATATTACAAGGTAGGAGGACACATGAGCTGCTGCACTCCCACCTCTGGTGAAATCAGATCTGGCCACCATGCCATTTACTGTGGCCAATAAGGAGTGGGCAGAAGTGGCATCTCTCACAGGAAAGGGTTCTAACAGCTAGCACGGGAGATGCCAGCCTTTACTGTCTTCTGTCACAGTCCACAGCAATGTCCAAACAGTGGCTGTTCTGCCACTGTGACCACAGCACAGAGAACCCCCATCCCACGTGTATACAAGCTCCCGATGAGCATGTGACATAAAGAAGACATAAACCCTGCCGTTTTCAGCCCCTGAAATTTGAGGGGTTACTATTGTAGCGTAAGCCAGTCTATCTTCACAGGTGTCCCAACCACAGATGAAACACTGCCTTAACAAAACCCCCCAAACACTGGCTTGCAGGCCAAGCAGCACGAAAGTGTTCTGGGCCTACTCAAGCAAACATTTTTCAGAGACTGGAGATCAATAAGTGATCCATGTTAAGGAATGATAAAACATGTGATATAACTATCACTATATTAACTTGGAGGTGAAACTTACCTAATAAATTTATAATGAACCTGTACCTCAGTTCCTGCGGCTAATGAACTCATCAATAGCCCTGAAGGAAGAGTTTGGAAGACAGATTAGCACAGTGTAGAAGTTGGTTGTACTTAACAAGGTATTGAAAAAAGATACTCAGAGAAGAAGCATCACACAGGAGATGAAATGTTCAGAACTTAAAACAATCCACCCTCCTATGGTCATGAAGCAAGCTGACAAAACTGCTCAGCCACAGAAAGAGGCCAGATTCTCCAAAGCTACCTTCAGACACAGCCAACGACAAAAATGGAAGGGCCTCTTACAGCTTAAAGCCAAGGACCACGGAGAACTATACTGCAGGCAGGTGCAGAGTAGGAACTGAGATAAACACAGAATTTAAATGTAAAGGTTTACAAGCTCTTCCAGCAATTTCATACAGTAATTTTATACTTATTGAATCTAACAATTTTTAAATTGGGCTTGTAATTTGATGGTTTTTATTTCATTTTTCCTATAATGCATTTTTATCATGTTCACTAAATATTCAAATTAGATTGGAGTTGTCTATGGGGTTTTTTTTTGTTGTTGTTTGTTTCCAGTTTTTGGCCAAGACCAGGTTTGAACCTGCCACCTCCAGTAGGCCAGCGCCCTACTCCTTTCAGCCACAGGTGCCACCCGAGTTGTCTGTGTTTTAAACTGGCCTAGAGAACCCAAAACAGAATAGAGCCCTGGCATCATCTTCCCAGAGAGATTTCAACTGTAGACTGCTACAGTCTAGAGTCTGATATTGTCTTCTATTCTTCCCCTCTCTAAATGGGAACACTTATAATGTCTCACCACTACCCTATGTATTCAACAGGAGTGGGAGACATAACTTATGTCTAGACCAGTGAAGATCCTACCCCTACAGGGCACGTATCAGAGATCCTGGACTTTATGCTTACACAGTGACTGCATAGGATTTTTGGATTATCTTCACTGGGAAAAGTCAAGGATGAACTATATGCAGAAAGGGGAATATTGACTGCCAGGGGGTGGTTTTTCAAATGTTTCTAGTTCTCTAGATGTTAAAATTATACTTCTTACTTCCTTGAGTCAGGTATGGGCATGGTTTCCTCTGGCTGATGAAATGTGCAAAGTGGCATGTGTTTTAGGGGGTTTTAAGAGTCAGTGTACATGTGTTATGAATCATGACACACTTTTCCTCTGCTATGAAGACTGATAACACTCAAAATGAGGCCTTTTCTGTTGGCCCAAGTCCCAGAAAAAGAACACTAGGGAACAAAGCTCCCAGACTGACTCGATGTGAACATAAAGTAAACTTTGTGGTTTTAAACTCAGAAAGTTGGTGTTACTACCATAGTATAACTCAGCCTAGTCTTATTGGTACATCTGGTCCTCGTAATAGGGGAGAAGAGAGTAACCTGAACATAAATACATACTCTAGAGTTTAAAGCAAAGTATTTCAAAGAATTCAGAGGAAATTCACCCCATTCCACTGCAAGGAGATTCTGAAAGGCAAGAGGACTCTTTAAAATACAACTGGCTGTTAGGTACGGCCACAACTTAATTCGGCCAATGAAATGTGCAAAGTGGCTTACTTCTAGAAGTTTTTAGGAATCTATACACGTGTCATGAATCTGACACACTTTCTGTTGTTACCACAATAGATGCCAATGCCAAAAGGAAAAAGTCATAGGCAAATGTTTGCCAATATTCCACACATTCCTCCCAACTGTGTGCGGACTTTTATACCTTCGGTCTGGAAGGGGCCTTGATTCTTCAGTATAATGCTCCTGATCAGCAGATGTCAGCATTGGCATGTAGGTATAACTTTTGTACTATCCCTGAACTCTAAACAAGTGTATATGCACAAGTCATTTAAATAATAGAAAGACTAGCATGTAACTAAGGCCAAACACAAGAGGTTAACAAGCACTGTGAAATGGGTCCATGAGGCTGTAGTACAGAAAGGATTAAAGCTTGCAAATGAAATATTAAAGGCAACAAAAGTATGTTTTGTGCGGCAGGAGACTATTAAGAAAGCCCTCAAACACACGGAGGAGGAAGCGCTTCAAGGGAAAAACACTGGTCTTCCCCGTGGTAAGGAAACAGGCTGAGAAGGTTCCTTATGTGTTCCCTGGCTGGTGGAATAACCATAGCCCTCTTTACCCAGGCTAGAGCAACCCCATTTGGGGACTGGATACTGTTAATAACAACACATGGAGCACAATTCTCTGTGTTTTGATGTTTGACAGACTACTGAGCAACAGCAATCTGCCCTCTCAGAACAATATTCAACTTTCGTGCATTTGGACACATTTAAACTGTGCAGCAAGTTTTTTTTCCCCCCCTGTATAGGCCTAAAATTCCCTTATGAGTAACCATAAAATTAATGGTTATCCCTCTCAGGAAAAAAGAGGAAACTAACAACTGTAACCATTAAAATAAACTATGGCTTTCACATGAAGGCTATAACCCAACTATACCACAAGACTATGGGGAAAGGACCAAGGAAGGGGAAGGGAGGGGGGAGGTTTGGGTGGAGGGAGGGTGATAGGTCGGGCCACATCTATGGTGCATATTTTTATCTATAATAAAAAAAAAAAAAAACATGAAAAAAAAATTGTATCAAGATCTGTGGGCCCCTGGAAGGAGACACATTTCATATTTTGCAACAAATGAGGCATATAATGCTTGTAAAGTTGGGGTAAGAACATTCTGTCTGAAGTTAGTTTAGTTACAGTTTAAGGCTGCTACCAGAGGACAGAACCTGCTTGCCTAATCAGCCACAAAAAAAAAAAAAAATGTTCATTATATCTCTATAGTTTATTATTTAAGACTTAATGGAGGCAGCAAAGGGAATCAACATCTCTCCACTTCAGAGCCCCTTGAAAGCATTTGTGAGGAAAATACTGTATTTCACTCCCCCCACTCATCCCCAAAAAAGGGAAGTAGAAAGGAGGAGGCATCCAGGCTTGTTCTGACACATGGGGGAAAAGTCTCACAAGCAAAGACCTAAAGTCAGTATGAGTTTATTATCTGGATGTTTATTATCACCTTAAGTGGAGAATAGGGGAAAAAAGAAAAACCCCTTTAGGGTTAAAGTTACTACTCACCAGTTGAAATTTGCATCTTCCTGATTATGGAAGATACAAAAATAGGCATGCCAGAGACCATGTGGTGTCCCCAATTTTCACAAGAGCCTAAAACAACTCTGATTTTATACTTAAGTGCTTAAGCACACGACTATAATCAATTACCTCCCTGCTGTCATGAGCACTTGTTCTCTATTTAAAGAGAATTGTGTACTGCCTCAGCTGACCGCATTCTCTAAGAATCCAAGGGGTGCAATAAACCTGAGCACAGAGGTTGGATCAGGCCTGTTAACGTCTGTCCACTGCACTGCTCTGAATGTCCATCTGAGCACTGCCACAATGCCAGGCTCCTACTTTATCACAATTTGCCAGCACACCTGTAAAGAAAACTTAAACCACACCAGCATCTGGTACCCTGGTGAACCACTGTTTCAGAATCTGGAGTACAAAACAGACATTAAAGCCCCCAGTGGAACACATAGGTAGGGAAAAAGAGAGCACCACTCTTCCTGAGCAAGCAGAGGACAAAGAATGGTGAGGTAGGAAAAGTCTGGGTCTTGACTGCTCCAGTAAATGTACGATACTGAATTTGTAATGTGCCCAACGCAAATTATTTCCTGTACATTTTGCACTATTTTGCTCATTTTATTACCAGTTTTTTTTTGTTTGTTTGTTTGTTTTTAAGCCAACAAATGTTACATGTCGGCCCAATACACGTTAGGGAGGTCTGTTTATCCCTGGGCTGTTTGCAGCAGCAAGGTAACATAGCATTCATGTTCTCCCAGCTCAGGCGTAGCGCCAACAGCCACACTATGCCCCAAGCACTAAGGCTTCAGACTTGTAGGGTTTAAGGCACACGGACTACTCTATTTCCTCTCCAGACAACATTTTAAGACCTGCAGGTCTCTTTCTGCCTTTTCTCCCAAAGGTATGCCCAGATTATGGTCCCAAATTCTTAAGTTTCAAGGAAGGGCTAATTCAGAGATGGTTCCAACACCGGATGCTGACACTATTCATCCTGGGGGACATTTATTTCCCTGCGCAGGGTCAGTTTACCCATCGCCTCCATCCTTGCCTTCGCCTCGGAAAGGGTTCACGTGTTTCCCGCGCTCACGAAGCGACGAATGCAAAACGCGGGTCAACAGACTCTGGGCGAGGCCGCTCCGGGCCCACGGCCAGTGCGAGCGTGCAGTGCTGGACTCCTGGACTGGGCGGTGAGGCCCTCGCCGGAGAAAAGCCGTTGGGTTTGAACTCCACTTCTGCAGGCAGGATCCGCGCCGCCACCTACCTGCCCGAGACCTGCGTGCACCACCTGCGGGCAGGGACCCGGCGGTCCTCCAGGCCGCACGGCCGACCGTCCCCGCTGCCGAACCACTGAGAAGGATGCGGAAGGCGGGGCCGTGCCGGGTTGGCCAAGCAGCCGAGAACAACCTCGGCCACCTGCGAAAGCGCAGGGTCCCTGAGCTCCCGGCAGCGGCCACCACCCGCCAGCTGAGTCAAGCTCCCGGGCCGAAAACACCGCGCGAGGCTCCTCCTTCTCCACGTGCTCACTACGTAAGGTGCTCCCCAGCCAATGGGACGCGCGGGAGGCGGGGCGAGAGCCGCCTCTGATGACAGTCCCCCCGCCGGCGCGAATGGGAGGTGCCATAGCTGGGCCAATCAGTGGTGTGGGTGGGGAGGAGAGGGAAGGAGAAAGTGGGGAAAGCGGACACCCAATCAGATCTCGGAACCCCCGAGCGACGGGTTCTGTGGCCAATGGCCTTCCGAATACGGCGCTCAGGGGGCGTGCCCGCATGAGCCAATCGGCGCGAGCCCACAGTGCGGAGCGAGCGCCTCAAATGCTCGGGTTTCTCAGCTGATTGTCTCTAGCCGAGAGTTGTTTTTTGCAGCTACCGAGCTGAGCCGCAGCAGGAGGAGCCGAGACCCCCGGGGGGTGGGGGGAGGAGGAGGCGGGGTCGGGGGGAGCCGCGGCCGCTCTGCGCGGGACGCCGGGTCCCGTCACGGCGCTTCCTGGGGTTGGAGGCAGGGGTGGGTGGGGGGTAAGGGGGCAGTCTTCCCCCTCGACGGCGGCTCCGAGTCCGGCCCCTTCGTTCCCGCGCTCCCTCGCCAGCCCTCTAGCCCCCACATGAGGGTGTCCGTGCCGGGTCCGGCGGCCGCCGCCGCCCCTGCGGCCGGCCGCGAGCCTTCGACGCCCGGCGGGGGCGGCGGAGGCGGAGGAGCCGTCGCTGCTGCCTCGGACGCCGCGGTGCCGGGCTCCGTGCAGTTGGCGCTGAGCGTCCTGCACGCCGTGCTCTACGCCGCCCTCTTCGCCTTCGCCTACCTGCAGCTGTGGCGGCTGCTCCTGTACCGCGAGCGGCGGCTCAGTTACCAGAGCCTCTGCCTCTTCCTCTGCCTGCTGTGGGCAGCGCTCAGGACCACCCTGTTCTCCGCCGCCTTCTCGCTCAGCGGCTCCCTGCCCCTGCTCCGGCCGCCCGCTCACCTGCACTTCTTCCCCCACTGGCTGCTCTACTGCTTCCCCTCCTGCCTCCAGTTCTCCACGCTCTGTCTCCTCAACCTCTACCTGGCGGAGGTAAGGCGGGAGCACCGGCGCGCGGGGCCCGGCGGGGCCGGGGCGGGCAGGGACAGGCGCACCGGGGCCCGCGCGGGGAAACTGAGGCACGCCCGGGCGTGCGCCTGTGTGTCCGCCCTGAACTTAGGCGGCGGGTCGACTCGGTTACCGCGGTGCTTGCGGGGGGTGGGGGGACGGGCGAGGGAGAGTGCGTGCGAGCCGTCCACTTCAGACAGCGGGACAGCCCTTTGTTCGCTGTCCTGGGCCTCGCAGGGAGGCGTCGGTGGCACCGACAAAGTGGCGGCGCGCGCAGCAGCAGCCCGGGCGGCCGCGCCGGAGCCGGAGCCGGGCCGCGCGGAGGGAGGCCGGGCCCCGGGACGCGGCGGCTCCGCGGGAGCTGGCCCGCCGCCAGCCATTACGTCACCGCGGAGCTGCTGCTCCGCTATTGTTGCTGCGTTGCTTTTCTTAGAAGCTTCTCTTCCCTCTCGCATCTCCCTTCCTGGGGCTCGAGAAGCCTCACGCCAATTCCGCTCGATAGTCGCCCGGCAGGGCGGGTGGTCGCTCACCGAGGCCGCGGTCAGGGGAGGGTCTCCGGGCAGCCTGTAAAGTGCGTCCCGGTGCTGCAGGCTTTGGAGATTTATTTTGCTTCTTACAGTATAGCCTTTCTTGGCGCCAAAGAAGACAGAAAATACTAGCTTAATCCGTGCCCACTGCAGGAGCAAACCAAACTGTTTTTTTGCAGTAACTTGCAGCGATATCTGGAATCTAATCACACCCCCTTTCTCTTTGATGGGGAATTGCTGTTGGGATTGCATTGTTCTGCAGCGCTTAGGTATTGACCCATTTCAAACAGGTTTGGGAGTGGAAGGTGTCAGTCATCTGTGTCAGCTTGTGGTGTTTAAACCACAGGGTTTTCAGAATTGCCAGACAAATTTTCCCTTCCCCTCCCCCCAAAAGAAGAAAAGCTGGAGGAAGGGAGGAAACAAGGTGACATCATATGCTTAATACTGACTAATATAGAACAATATTGGTCTATGTAGCTAATCCTCTCAAAGGCTTTTGGAGGTGATGAGAATTAATGTAGTTCCAAGCAAAAGTTAAAAAAAAAAAACATTTGAGGCACATTAAGTGTTTATTTTTTTTCATAAACCAACTCTTTTCTCTTTTAATAAATAGGAAGTAGAATGCATAATTTTAAAAGCACCGCCGTAACATCAGCTCTATAGCTCACTGAAAACAACAGTTGAAATAGTGACAAAACTAATTTAACTTAAATTCTTTTTTATCCTCTATTTTTTGGGAGCTTAAACAATACAGTAACAAAAGCCCAAACAGTAAGAAGCAAAATAAGAACATGAGTAATCATAAATCAGATAATCACGCCATAGTTATGTCATTTATCTGAGGATGTTCTGATCTTCCAGTTGTTTAAAGCTATTATCACACTTCTTTATAGTTAAACATTGTATTCTTCCTGCCACCATTTCTGAAATAACGTTAGTGACTTATCATCCCGCAAGCTGTACTCTAGCTTCAGATGTAATTTACCTGAAAGTGACTAGCAATCTTTATGCCATGAACATCAGATAACTTGCTTTTCACCTATATAGTTTGACTTACAAAATCATTTTAATGATTCATCATAAAATAGTTGGTAGACATCTCATAAAGTAGGTAAATACTCTTTTTACTTCTTGAGGTATATAAGCACCATAAAGTGCGCAATCTTAAATGAACAGCTAGATGGGATTTTATATATACTGTAGATGCACATTACCACCACCCAGATTAAGATGTGATAATTTTCCCATTTACCCTCTCCCAGTCAGTATCTCTTATCCCAAGGTAAACAAAGTGGCTAAACCCTATCACAGTAAGAGAAAAGTATCTATGTTTAAGCTCAAAATTCTGAAAGTGTGCTTCCACAGCACAAAATACACAATACAGACTGAGTCTAGACTTTTGATTGCTAACGTTGCAAGCTAGTGAGGAAGTATTTTTGTTGTTCAGGATTCTGTGAGGGTACAAAGAATTGGTTACACTCATTGCATTTGTTAGATAAAGTCCTTCTGTGTCTCCCCCATGCTCCCCCCATGAGGAAGTATTTAAAGTTAAAAAGTCTCCCTTTAAAAGTATCTTTTGTTTGTGTGATGTAATTTTTTTTAAAGCAATAAAAGTCTATTAACCTAAAAAATACAACATGGGAAAAAGTTGAGCTATAGCTTTTTTCTTTTGCAGTGTCTCCTAAAATGGGTATGGATTGTTAGTCTATCCTGGTCCTTTTATAATCAAACTAAGAATTTTAGGACATATAGCTGTACTTAAGATAACAGATTTGCAAGTTTTTGAAAAATCTGTTTAAAAAGAAATTTTTTTAATTATTATTTTTGTGACAAGAGCCTCACTCTGTTGCCAGGCTAGAGTGCCATGGCATCAGCCTACCTTGTGGCAATTGCAGACTCCTAGGTTCAAGCCATCCTCATGCCTCAGCCTCCTGAGTAGCCGGAACTACAGGTGCCTGTCACAATACCTGGGTAAATTTTGTGTTTTTAGAAGAGATAGGGTCTCTCTCTTGCTCAGGCTGATTCTCAAACATCTTAGCTCAAATGAGGCCTAGGCCTCCCAGAGTGCTAAGATTACAAGTGTGAACTACTTGGCTGCCCCAAACAGATATCTTAACCAGGAATCCCTTCCCTATTCATTAGAGAAAATTCATATCCCTTCCCTATTCATTAGAGAAAATTCATAGGAACTTGACTTTAACAGTATTGGAATTCAAATTTTTATCTCAGTTCCAGGCAATTAGAAATATACTTCCCATTAATCATCCTAAATAAAGCTTTTTCTAGAAAGTTCTTCATATTATAGCACAGTGGTGGGGAAATATAAGACTTAACCTGATATTTAATTTTTTAAACTAAAAGCTCTATTTTTTTCAAGTTGTGCTGCTTAATTACTAACTTGTCTTTACTGTCTGTCATATTAAATGCGAATTCCATTTTTCTTTTGTGTAAAGCATTTGTTGATCTGTTTCTAACTAGTTAAAAGTAACTTTAAGGACTTAGTTATAAAGAACCATTGAATCCGTATAAAAATGAAGTTTGTAAAGTAACTATTACTACTTTGAACACATTTTGTTCTAAAACTCACCAGGCTTTTGAAACGTTAAGAACTGCCTACACAATTTTGCTTTGGTGACTACACTTAAATGGAATCACTAAAGGGTAGTAGCTCTGTGTAAAACAATTAGGCTTCTCATACTTAGCCTCCTGCAAGCAGATAGTTTAGAGGGAAAAACCTGTGCACTAAACTTAAAAGCACATATATTGAACTTTTTCTGGCGAGATCAGTAGAACATAAACTTCACCATAAAAGGGTTCACACTCTTGTACTTTGTACCAGAGAAGACCTCACTCTGTCAAACTGATGCCATCCACCATCAGAACATGTGGACGGACGTAAAATGACAGTTGGAAGGGCACCATTTTTGGAGTATTGTAATACATGTGAGAATCCATGAGTTCCCATTCAACATATTGATACTTTTTCCTTATATTTGTAATATGAGTGCCAGTTGCTTAATCAGAATAAAATACAGTGACTTAATCAAAATGCCACAACCTTAACTCTTACATTCATGGACGCTGTTATTATCTCTGCTAATAGATATATTCTTTAAAATATGGGTGGCGCTTGAAATGTAATTCAACTTATAGATATGTTGATTTTGTTATGTTCTGTGATTTTCCACAAAACTTAACACTTTCACCACCTAAAATGGAAATTCCCTGAGGACAAGTTATTTTATCATATTTTTAATCCCATAGCAATTACAACAGTGGTGATCATCTAATATTATTGAATGACAGTTTAAAAGATCTGGAAAATATTTAGACATCTAATATGTGGAGGTTAATTTTGTTTTCATGGACATTTGGGGTAAATTATTTATGTACTGTCTGTAATCTTTTCTGCCTAAAAGATTTTATATAACAGGGTTTTGCTTAACAAAACTATTTATGTGGTGGCAAATGGCCCATAGTAATTAGGGTTTTGCTAATTTCGTTTCAACAAATTCTACTAAATAGAAAAGTGTGTAAAACAAGTCTCATATAATGAATCACTTACTATTTACTGGAAATAGTGATTTAGTTCAATGTTGACTTTTATCCATAACTGTGATTATAAACTGTTTTTATCTGAATCTGCTAAGCAATGTTTTGTTCACTAACTTGATCTTGTTTTTACTGAGACTATCTGTTGAGGCCCACGTTTCAGGTAAAGATCTGTGGCAGGAGACATTATAATGCCTTATAATTATATACTGATTTTCAGAGCACTTTATGAAATTATCTTCACAATCCCTGTGAAATAGATGGAAGCGGGGTGTGATTTTTCCAAGGTTATGTGGCTAATATGTATCAGATGTAAGACTACTATATAGCGCAAGTGCTATGCAGTCTCGTCAGGTAATCTCTTCCTGTGCCATGAGCTGTCTCGTACGTCATCATGTCTTGCTTATTAGTGTCTTCCAACTTGCTTTCCCATTTTACACTCGTTCACACCTTTTCCATTGTCTACCAAACCCTTTTTTCCTCCCTTCATGCAGAGCATAGGACTCTTAACCTCCTACTTAATTAACTTGCTTATTTTTTAGAGACAGGGTGTCACTCTGTTGCCCAGGCTGGAATTCAGTGGCTCTATCATAGCTCACTGCAGTCTCAAACTTCTGGGCTAAATTAATCCTCCCACCTCAGCCTCGCAGAGTAGCAGGAGTAATACATGTAAGCATAAGCCATCATGCCAAACTTACCTTCTAGTTTAAAGAAGTAAAAACCAGGGCCATCTGGCTGACCAGAGATTTAGAGAAATCCATAACAAAGTTGCAGAGATTATTTAATCTTTTTCAATGCTTGGTTGAAATGGTAAGTAAGGAAATTCCTGAAAGGCCAGAAACTATGACAGAAGCAAATGTAGAATGATAAAATGTTTGTAATAGATATCAGGTGGTTCCTGCTAGCCTACCATCCAGATTTTAATTTTATGTATTGGAGGTGTAGGGAGGTAATATTTCAGGCTCTGCCTTTTGGGGAGGTCTATTTAAAGACCTCATCCACTCCAGCATAATACTACAATCCTTGAAGTGTACACCTTCAGTCCATGAACTAGGGAAATAGCAGGTCTCAGAGGATGATAATGGGATTTGTGACTGTCTCTGCCTTGGCTAGGGCGAAGGGGTTACAAATCGGGAAAAGAAAAACCTTCCCTAAGAATGTGGAACAAGCTTGTTCTCACACAAGTTTGAAGCCGGAGGTCACATCACTCCAATTTTGTGACCGGAGGGTGAGGAGGTTGGCAGAGCCAATGTGAAATTTAAGTATCCTTGCCTGATAGTAACCTCAAGTATCTGGAAGGACCAAGTCCAAATCACCTGTGGAGGAATGTACTTTAAACCCAGAATCCTGATAAATAAAATTCTAAGGAACATGAGCTCAACATTACCAATCACAGGGTATCTTACTACAAACATTGTGGATACCAGAATACCAAATACATAGGGCAAAATAGTTATTCACATATGTAAATTAGGAAATTAAACACTTGAAATATAAAATTAAAAATTGGCACATTTGGAAATAATTATTTTTTTTGTGGACACAAGTTCTCTCTATGTTGCCTAGGCTAGTCTCAAACTCCTTACCTCAAATGAGCCTCGTGCTTTGTCCACACAGGAGGATGGCTTGAGGTGGCTGAATTACAGGCATAAGCCACCATGCCTGGCTAATAATTATTTTTAAAGATGAAAAAGAAACTGAAATGGACAGTTCCAGATTGAACAGTTAAAAAGAAATTAGTGAACTAAAAGATCTCAGAAAAACATCACCAAGGGAAATAATCCATCGATCATATTTTAAATCTTTTAAGAGAGAATGAGGATATAATTAGCAGATCCAACATATGTCTAATTGAAATCTGAGAGAAGTTATTCAGAAGGATAGACAGAGTTTGTTTACCCTAATGTATGAAAGACAGCAAGATTGAGACTCAGAAAGCCCAGCCAATCCAAGGCAGACTTTGTGGAAATGATCACAGAATGAAACTTCAGAACACCAAAAAGAAAATATTTTTAAAGCAACTAGACAGAAAATATTACAAAAGAATAAAAAAGTGTTGCTGTTTAACATTTAAGGAATCCAAGAGACAGGAAAATATCTTTAAAATGCTAAAAGAAAGTAAACTGAAACCCAAGATTCTACCCTTGATGAAACTGTCAACAATAGGGGTGAAATAAGAGTATGTTTATATGTTTAAGACAAAAAACAAGCTCAGTGTCTGTGGCTCACGCGGCTAAAGCACCAGTCATGTACACCTGAGCTGGTGGGTTTGAATCCAGCTCACTCCTGCCAAACAACAATGATGGCTGCAACCAAAAAACAGCCAGGCGTTGTGCAGGCGCCTATAGTTCCAGCTACTTGGGAAGCCAAGGCAGAAGAATTGCTTGAGCCCAGGAGTTGGAGGTTGGTATGAGTTGTAATACCACGGCACTCTACCCAGGGCAACAGCTTGAGGCTCTGACTTAAAAAAAAAAAAAAAAAAAAAGACAAAAAACAGTCTGCTACTAACTGATCCTCACAAAAAGATCTAGATTGGGGGTGGTGCCCATAGCTCGGTGGATAGGGCATTGGCCACATAAACCAAGGCAGGTTCAAACCTGGCCCGCGTCAGCTAAAACAACAGTGATAAATGCAACAAAAAAAATAGCTGGGCATTGTGGTGGGCACCTGTAGTCCCAGCTACTTGGGAGGCTGAGGCAAGAGAATTGCGTAAGCCCAAGAGTTTGAGGTTGCTGTGAGCTCTGAAGCTATGGCACTCTACCCAGTGCAACAGCTTGAGACTCTGCCTTAAAAAAAAAAAAAAAAAAATCTAGACTGGGTATGGTGGCTCCTGCCTATACTACACTCTGAGAGGACAAGTGAAAGGATCACTTGAGCTCAAGAGTTTAAGACCAGTCTGAGCAAGAGTAAGAACCCTGTCTCCAACTAGAAATAGAAGAATTTGCTAGGCATTGTGGCTGGTCCCTATAATCCCAGCTACTTGGGAGGCTGAGGCAGGAGGATCACTTGAACCCAGGAATTTGAGGTTGCCATGAGCTAAACTAATGCCTTGGCACTCTACCTGGGGCAACTGAGTGAGACTGTCTCAAAAGGAAGAAAAATCTAAAGGATAAATTGTAGAAAGCTCAAAGTGTAGACCTTGTATGTAAGGTGCTAGTGTTTGATTAAACTAAGTTGACTATGCCATTCAAAAGAAAAACATGTAATTTTCGAACTATGAGGAGGAAATGAAAATGGGAGGAGGGCAGAACTTGTATACAGGAAGTCAACAACCACCACAAAAAGCCTTGAGAAAGATCAAATTAATATAGAATGAAAGTTAGAAAATAAAATATTCTAGTCAATGTCATGAACTTAGTGAACTCTGGCCTAAAGTATTCCATACTTCATTTTAAAACAAGTTGAACTATATGCTATTTACAAGAGCTTCTCTTATTACAAGTAAAGGATAAGAGAAAAAGTATAGTAAATATTGTGCCATGTTAACCAAAAAAAAACAAAAATTAATAGAACTTCAAAGAGAAACAAACCTAATGTCTTATTGGAAATTTTAACATACCTCATTGATCAAGCAAGTAATGATATAGATCAATATGGATATACCTCAAAAATGACCATTTATAGAACACCATATCGAAAAACAGGGTACACTTTCATAAATTAACATTTGGAACACTTTTAGAAATTGACCATATAACTGGAGCATTAAAGCAACATTCAACAAATTAGAGGCCACCAGACAATAATTGAGAGTGCAGTTCAATCATTTACCAGCCATTAGATCTTGAGCAAGTTGGTGAATTTCTCTGTGCCTCTAATGTTTCTAAAACTGTAGATGATAATGTCTACCCCATAGGATTATTTTTAGAAATGAATGATAGCAAAATCAGACAAAGGCACTGTGAAAAGTAATTACAAATACTTTTTATGAAGATACATTTAAAAATAATCTTTGGCATGTCTAATCAAATATATAAAAAGTTTATTATATCATGACCAAATAAGTTTTATATTCAAAAATGTAATATCATCTGGGTGCAGTGATTCACACCTATAGTCCCAGCCGGGGAGGCCAAGGCAGGTGAATCACCTGAGTCAGGAGTTTGAGACCAGCCTGAGCAAGAGTGAGACCCTGTCTCTACTAAAAATAGAAAAACTAGCCAGGCATCATGGCAGGTATCTGTAGTCCCAGCTACTTGGGAGGCTGAGGCAAGAGGATGGCTTGGGCCCAAGAGTTTGAAGTTGCTGTGAGCTATGATACCACAGCACTCTACCCAGGGTGACAGACTGTCTTAAAAAGATTTAAAAAAAAAAAAAAAAATATATATATATATATACACACACACATATAAAATTCAAAAACACAATGTAATAAACCATATTTGCTGTGTAAAAGCAGAAAAATCATATGATCATCTCAGACACAAAAAAGAATTTGACAAAATTCAACAGTCATAGATGATTTTTTAAAAAATAACTTCTAGGGCAGCCCCATATATCAGAGATGGCGGTTCAAACCCGGCCCCAGCCAAAAACTGCAAAAAAAAAATAACTTCTAGAGAACAAGGGAATAGAAGAGAAATTCCTCAGTCTAATTAAATGCATCTACAAAAAACCTACACCTAATATACATATGAAGAGAAATTGAAAGCATATTTCCTAGGACAAAGTACTTCAGCATTGTACTAGAGGTCCTAGCTATTGCAATACAAGAAGGAAAAATGGCTTAAAAATTTGAAGTAAAATTGTCTCTATTTGGAGATGACATAATTGTAAAGTCAAAAATCCTGGGCAGTGCCTGAGGCTCAAAGAGGTAGGGCACCGGCCCCATATGCTGGAGGTGGCGGGTTCAAGCCCAGCCCCAGCCAAAAACTGCAAAAAAAAAAAAAAAAATCATATTGAATCTATAATACTAAAAACTATAAGAACTGATAGGTGAATTTAACAAGCTTGCAGCATGTAACTGTTTATATACTGAAAGAAAACAATTGGAATATGAAACAAAAACAATTATATTTACAATGGTGCAAAAATTAAAAGATGTGCAATACCTCTACAATGAAAACTACAAAACATTATTGAGAGAAATTAAAGACCTAAATAAATGGAAAAATATAGTCTGAAAGAATCATTTTTAAGATGTGACTTCTCCAATGTGATCTACACATTCAATGTATTTTCTATTAAAATCTTCACAGGTTTTTTGGTAGCACTTGCCAAGATGATTTTAAAATATGTGTGGAAATACACCTGGCTCACACCTGTAATCCCAGCACTCTGAGAGGCCAAGGCAGGTGGATCGCCTGAGCTCAGGAGTTTGAGACCAGCCTGAGCAAGAATAAGACCCTGTCTCTACTAAGAATAGAAAACTATCTAGGTGTTGTGGCAGGCCCCTGTAGTCCTAGCTACTCAGGAGGCTGACACAAGAGGATTACTTGACCCCCAAGAGGTTTGAAGGTGCTGTGAGCTATGATGCCACAGCACTGTACCCCGTGTGACAGAGTATTTAGTATTTCTATATAGGCTTAGTATTTTCATATGTATCTTTTTTTTTTTGTAAAAAAAAAATGTGTGTATATATATATATGGAAATACTTCTTGTAAAAGAACAAAGTTGGAGGATCACACTACCTGATTTCAAGACTTAGAAATACAGTAATTAAGACAGCGTAATACTGGGGGGAAAACAGACATATGAATCCATGGAGCAGAAAAGAGAATTCAGAATTAGACCCACATTTATATAGTCAACTGAGGTTTTTACAGAAGTACCAAGGTAATTTAGTGGGGAAAAGAAAGTTTTGTCAACAAAAGGTGTTAGAATAATTGGATGTTCATATGGGAAAAAATGAACATTGATTCTTACCTCATAGTGTGTAGTCTATCAGGAAAGTCCAACCTTTTTTTTTTTTTGCCACACATTGGAAGAATAAGAGTTGTCTTGGGCCTCACATTACACAAACAGTAACAAGCGCTAATGAGCAAAAAAGAGGTTTGTGCATGTTTTTTGTGACATCCAACACCACAGATAAGCAAAACAGTCCTCATGTAATTGTGCAGGCCACAGGTTGGACACCCCCCTAGTACTTGATATAGATCACTAGTTCTCAACCTGTGGGTCGCAACCCCTTTGGGGGTCTCCTGCATATCAGATAGCATTATGATTCATAACAGAAGCAAAATTAGAGTTACAAAGTAGCACTGAAAATAATTTTATGGTTGCGCGTCACCACACCATGAGGAACTGTATTAAGGGCATTAGGAAGGTCGAGAACCACTGATATAGATCCTAGACCTAACTCTAAGCATTAAGATTTGTAGAAGAAAATAGGAGAAAATCTTTGTTTTCTTACAGAAGGCAAAGATTTCTTAGGAAATAAAGTGTGAACCAAAATTGACAAATGAGACTTTATCAAAATTAAAGACTTTTGTAATTTGCGAGACAGATATTGAAAAGGCAAACCACAGACAGGGAGAAAATACAATGTACCTGGCAAAGTGATATATATCCAGAAAATATGAAGAATTCTTAGAACTCAGTCACAAAATCTTATGGACAAAATATTTGAACTTCATAAAAGAAGATACATGGATGGCCAAGAAGCACATGAAAAGATGCTCAGATTATTATTATCAGGAAAATGAAAAGTGCAGTCACAATGAATTACTGCAAAACTTCAGCTAGCAAGTCTAAAAAGGACTGGCCCTACCAATTGTTGGCAAAGATGTGGATTCATTGGAACTCCTACACTGATGGTAGTAATATAAAGTGTCCTTACATCTTGGCAACAGTTTAGCAAAAGCAAAACATAAATCTGTCATAAAATCTAACCATTATAGGAGCCAGGGGTAATGGCATATACCGGAAGTCCCAGTGTACTCTGGAGGCTGAGGCAGGAGGATCACTTGAGGTGAGAGCTGGAGGCCAGCCTGGGCAGCATAGCAAGACCATGTCTCAGAAAAAGAAAAACAGACTGGGCACGGTGGCTCACACATGTGTTCTTGGTGCTCTGGTAGAGCAAGGCCAATGGATTCCTTGAGCTCAGGAATTCAGGACCACCCTGAGCAAGAGCGAGACCTCGTCTCTACTAAAAATAGAAAATTAGCTGAGCATTGTAGCAGGCACCTGTAGTCCTAGCTATTTGGGAGGCTGAGGCAAGAGGAGCTTTTGAGCCCAAGAGTTTGAGCTTGTTGTGAGCTAGGCTGACACCAAAGCATTCTACCAGGGCAACCAAAAACAATGACAACAAAAACTTGAGGAAAAAAATCTAGCCATTGTAGTCTTAGATATGTACCCAAGAGAAATGAAAGCTTATCTTACAGAAACAGGAATATAAGTGTTTATAGTAACCCTAGACCTAATATCCCCAAATTGAAATTAACCCAAATATTCATCAAAAGTGAGTAAACAAAATATGGTATATGTTAGAAGGGAATACTACTCAGCAGTTAAAAAGGATGACCTACTGACACAACAACATGGATGAATCTCAAAATCAGTATGCTGAATAAAAAGAAGCCAGACAAATACTAGCTAGAGTATATCATTTCATTTATATTGAATTATAAAATGCAAACTGTGGTCATGGAAAAGTAGATCACTAGTTCTCTGGGGCCTGGAGCAGAAGGGAATTTACATTAAAGGCCAGGGTGAAATTTAGTGGGTGTGGAAATGTTCTGCATTTGTTGTGATAGTTTTATGGGTTTATAGGTTGCATACCTTTCTCAAAACTCAGAATTGTACGTCATAAATGCATGCAGTGTGTTATACATAAATTATACCCCAATGAAATTGATCCCCCCAAATTTTAGGGCTTTGCAGTTTCTTCTAAAAATAAGAGCTAAAGTGGGGAAGATATAAAAAGGGCAGCTCCATCTTGATCAGCTCTATCAAGTTACTTGGGTATAAATTATTAATTTTGTTATGTTTATCTCCCTGTTTATAAAAATGAGAATATAATAATAGTACATGCCTCATAGGACTATCGTGAGGATTAAATTGTATAATTTATATAAAATCTTTAGAATGAGTATATGGCATATAGTGTTGTTCAAAGAATTGGGATTTTATCAACTACATACTTTTTAAAAATAACTTGTAAAGGCTCATTAAGAAACATTTGAAATACTTTTGGACACATGCATTGAGGAAGAAATCTCAGTGGAATTTAGTAAATAACAACATGAGAATAAAAATATTACATATCAGAATTTGAATAATGCAGCTAACTTGGCATGCAGAGGTAAAGTGTAGAACCTTAAATGTTTATATTAGATAAAAAGCTGAAATATCTATAATATATTACACAAAGAACAGGATAAATCTTAAGGAAACAAGCAAAAGGAGATGAATGTAAAAAGTAATAAAATAGAAAAAACACAATGAAGAGTGTTGATAAAGCCAAAGTTACCCCGTACTTTCTTCCTAACCAGACTTCTTGAGAGGTGACCATGTGCATGTCACCATTTTCTCACTTCACTGCCCACTCTAATCTGCCTTTGCCCCATCACTCCACAAAACAGCTGTTTACTTTGGCTCATGTCAATGAGTTCACTACTTATTTTTCAGTTATCACTCAAATCTCTCAGCAAAACTGACTCGTCATATTTTTCTCTTGAACACTCTTCCATTGGCTAACACATTGAATCACATACTCCTGATTTTTTGTTTGTTTTGCTATTTCACAAGTTCTCATCAAGCTTCTTAGCCTCTGTCTTGCCATCAAAGAGGCTGAGATTTCTGAAGAAATTTAGGTTTTCTAAAGCTTAGAATTCCTTCTTCCCAAATGATATCCATTTTCATGATATACCACCTCAAAGCAAATGACACACACACGTCTCCGATTTTGGATTTGTTTTTAGTTATTTATTTATTTATTGAGACAGAATCTCACTTTGTCACCCTTGGTAGAGTGCTGTAGTGTCACAGCTCACAGCATTCTCCAACTCTTGGACTCAAGCAGTTTTCTTGCTTGGCCTCCCAAGTAGCTGGGAGTAAAGGCGCAGGCCACGAGGCTTGGCTATTTTTAGACATGAGGTCTTGCTCTTACTCAGGGTGGTCTCTCAAATTCCTAAACTCAGGCAATCCACCCACCTCAGCCTAGTAGAGTGCTACAATTACAGACGTGAGCCACCACACCCAGCCTCCTGACTGCTCCTCTGGGTCTGGCCCTCCAAAGCCTACCCTTATTTGACATCTCTTTCAGGATGTCTGCAGCACCAGATTCAACGCGTTCCAAATAGAGCTCATGATCTTTCCTCCTCTCTCCCTAGCCTTCATCTGTCTTCATCAAAACCTGGTTCTCCTCTCCTCTTTTGTTCCCCATTTCAGTGACTCTGGCATTGCTATCCAGTTATTTATATAATTCAGAAACCTGTGAACTAGGTCATTCTTGATACTGCTGTCTCCCTCATACCTTCTATCACCAAATCCTGTGTTGTCTCCTAACATCTCTTAAATCCATTCTCGTCTCCCCATTGCAATACTGAATTCAAGCTACCCGTGGCAGTTAGCCTCCCAATGGCTGTGTCTGTATCCCGTGCTCCCCACAGGTCTGTTCTCCACAATTTTGCCAGAATTATCTTTTCAAAAACAAAAGTGTAATTGTAAAATCCCCAACCCCAAATGCCTTTTATGGCTCTAGTTACTCATTACGAGAAAGATACTTTTACACGTCCTACAAGGCACTTCATGAGATGAAGTTCCAGCTTCATCTCATACCGGGCTCCTTCCTCACCACTCCAGCCGCGTTAAAACATTCGTTTGTTTCTTTTTTTTTTGCAGTTTTTGGCCGGGCCTGGGTTTGAACCCGCCACCTCCAGCATGTGGGGCCAGTGCCCTACCCCTTCGAGCCACAGGCACCGCCATTTGTTTAATTCTTCATACTTGTCATATTTTTCTGCTACAAAGCCTTTCCATATTCTTTTTCCATTGCTTAGAATACTCCTTCCTCCTTTGCTTGGTTAACCCTCAGCTTCTTCAGGGAAGCCTTCATCCAACTATCCAAGTAGATAAGATTCCAGAATTACTCACTAGCAGAGCATTTTGCTCTTCTCCTGTAAATCACTAGCACAGTTGGAATTTTACATTTGTGTGATTTCTTTTTCTTTCTTTCTTTTTTTTTTTTTTTGCTGAATTCAGGGAACTTTATTAATGTTACATGACAAGGTGGAGCTCCCTAGGCCTCTCTTGTTCTTCAGGGGGTCTGATGTGGAAACTGTGTTGAGGAGAGATTCTCAGTGAGTTAGGGGACTGAGTAGGCAGGGGCACGCCAGCAGCTAAGGGCCTCTCTCTTCCTCTCGTGCTCTGGCTGGGGCTGGTGGTCTGGGGATTCTTACTCTTTGGAGGCCATGTGGGCCCTAAGATCCATCACCCTGTTGCTGTAGCCAAATTCATTATAATACCAGGCAATGAGTTTGACAAAGTGGTCAATGAGGGCAATGCCAGCCGCAGCATCAAAGGTGGAAGAATGGGTGTCACTGTTGAAGTCAGAAGAGACGCCCTGGTGCTCGTGTAGCCCAGGATGCCCTTGAAGAACCCCTCCGATGCCTGCTTCACCGCCTTCTTGTTGTCGTCATATTTGGCAGCCTTCTCCAGTTGGCAGTTGAGATCCACGACCAACACATTGGCAGTGGGGACCCGGAAGGCCATGCCAGTGAGCTTCCCATTCAGCTCGGAGATGACCTTGCCCATAGCCTTGGCTGCACAAGTTGAGGCAGGAATGATGTTCTGGAGAGCTCTGCAACCATCATGCCACAACTTCCCAGAGGCGCCATCCACAGTCTTCTGGGTGGCAGTGATGGCATGGACTGTGGTCATGAGTTCCTCTGCATTGCTGAAGTTGTCATGGATGACCTTGGCCAAGGGGGCTAAGCAGTTGGTGGTGCAGGAGGCATTGCTGACAATGCTGAGGCTGTTTTCGTACTTCTCGTGGTTCACACCCATCACAAACGTGGGGGCATCAGCAGAAGGGGCAGAGATGCTGACCCTTGTGGCAGCCCCCTGGAGGTGAGCCTCAGCCTTCTCCATGGTGGTGAAGACGCCAGTGGACTCCACAACATACTCAACACCTGCCTCACCCCATTTGATTTTGGTGGGATCTCGCTCCTGGAAGATGGTTATGAGATTTCCATTAATGACAAGCTTCATGGAAAGCTTGACTGTGCCATGGAATCTGCCATGGGTGGAATCATACTGGAACATGTAGACCATGTAGTTGAGGTCAATGAAGGGGTCATTGATGGTGACAATATCCTCTTTGCCAAGGTTAAAAGCAGCCCTGGTGACCAGGCGTTTCTTCCAGCCTTCACCATGGGGCCTTGGGGATGCGGCTGGCACTGCACTAGAAGAATAGCTGTCTGATGAATGGGAGGACCAGAGAGCCAGTATTTGTGTGATTTCTGTGTGTAAGTTTACTAGATTGTAAGCATGATAGGAATAGGGACCAAGCCTTCTTGCTGTATCTCTGGCACCTAATTTAGTACCTGAAATGTATTATGTGTTCAGCAAATATTGAATGAATGCAGTTCTTGTTTAGCATATCCAAACTATCCTAAGGGAGGCCAGGCGCACGTGGCTCACACCTGTAATCCTAGCACTCTGGGAGGTCGAAGGGGGTGGATTGCTTCAGTTTAGGAGATTGAGACCAGCCTGAGCCAGAGCAAGATCCCTCTAAAAAAAAAGCCAGGCACTGTGGCAGGTACCTGTAGTCCCAGCCACTCAAGAGTCCAAGGCAGGAGGATCGCTTAAGCCCAAGATTTTGAGGTTGCTGTGAGCTATGATGTCACATAACTCTACCGAGGGTGACAGATTTTGAGGTTGCTATGAGCTATGACGTCACATCACTCTACCGAGGGTGACAAAATAAGTCTCTCAGAAACAAAAATCCTAAAGGGTGGAATTCCCTGAGTATATAATTTCACAGTAGAACTTTTCTATCCTTTCCTTTTCCTTTCCCATTTAGGTACCCTTTAAAAAAAAAAAATCCCCTTTAAAAAAAAAAAAAGGCACTTATGTTAATACAGGCATCCTAAAGTGAATGCCTAGACTATCTGAGAGAGAATAGGGAGTCCTGGTGATTCAGAGAGCACATATTTAAAGAAGTCAGCCACATTGACAGAAATTTGGATTTCTTAAAATGGGAAATATTTTTAAATAAAGACTGAGGATTCGAGTACACCCGTAATCCTAGCATTCTGGGAGGCCGAGACGGGTGCATTGCTTGAACTCAGGAGTTTGACACCAGCATGAGCAAGACTCCATCTCTACTAAAAATAGAAAAACTAGCCAGGCATTGGGGCAGGTGCCTTTGGTCCTAGCTACTATGACACTACAAGACTCTACCCAGGGTAACCAAGTGAGAGTATCTCAAAAAATAAATAAAAACTGTACTCTATCACTGAATACTTCCTTCTTTCCATATCCATAAACAAAATCAGAATCTCTAACTTAATGTGGAACTTTTCGTTTAATTTGTTTTAAATAAAGACATACTTTTTCAAAATCTTACTGTTTGATTTTGGTGGGATCTCATTGTTAGCCCTGAACTAGGGCTGGGATCCCGAATTCTAGTCCTAGTCCTGCTCTCCTTGGCTAATTAATATTTGCCAAATCACTACTTTTCTGGGCCGATTGTTTAATTTGTAAAGTGGGTAGTGTCCGTGACATCTAAGACCCCTTTAATTCTAATGTACTAATAAAGCAACTTAGATTTTGAGCATCTTTTTTAAAAAAAATACTCTATCTTAAATCCAGTTTTGAGATCTAATACAGTGTCTGTGAATTCTGGATGCCAATTAAAGTTATACATACTGTGTTAAAACTAAAGCAGGGTCCTCAAACTGTGGCCCGCAGGCCACATGAGGCGGTGTGATTGTATTTGTTCCCATATGGTTTTTTACTTCAAAATAAGATATGTGCAGCGTGCATAGGAATTTGTTCATAGATTTTTTTTCTTAAACTGTAGTCCGGCCTTCTAACGGTCTGAGGGACAGTGAACTGGCCCCCTGTTTAAAAAGTTTGAGGACCCCTGATTAGAGCATAGAGATTATCTTTTTTCTAGAAAAAGATGTAGCTAGATATTTCAAGTCTGTATGTTCTCACTTTTTACAATTCAGTTATAGCTGCCATTTTTCATCAGCATATTAATCACCCTGCTCTTTGTTTTTCCAGCCTCTAGTCCAGTGTTTCTCAACCTTCCTAATGCTGAGGCCCTTTAATACAGTTCCTGTGGGTTGTGACAGTTCCGTTGAGAACCGCTGCTCTAATCTCTCAGCATAAAGAAATGCTTAAATATTTTCTTAAAAGTTTGTGCTCTTGCACGGCGCCTGTGGCTCAATGGAGTAGGGTGCCAGCCCCATATACCAGAGGTGGCCGGTTCAAACCCAACCCTGGCCAAAAACTGCAAAAAAAAAGTGTGTTCTCTTTCCTCAGCTACTATATAGGACTGTGTAATTAGCGATCCTATCATTTGGACTGCTTTAAGATGATATAGTGTCCTCAGTGTGGCCTAAGAACTTTTACAGCTCTACTTTAGGTCTTTGATTGGTCAGGACCCCCTGGTATCCTTTCTCTGACTTTCCAAAAGCTTCATGTTGAGACTGTTACGTATCTAATTGGCATTTTTAAAAAAATCTGTTCTGGAAAGAATGGGACTTTTAACAGCTGACCGTATAAGCAATAACTTAGGTCATTGTAGACAGAGCGTATGTACTCAGTGGTAGCAGGAAATACTTTTTTGCCTGAAGTAGAAAAGGTAATATGATTACTTGCTAGAAACATTACACATAAACCTATACCTTGAAATGAATTAATAGGCTAGAATCAGTCACAGTTCAAGGCACCAATAGTTCTAAATGGGTTGTGGATTTTCTTGGTTTTTTAAAGTAGAGGCTGTACGGATATAGTTAGAACATTGGCTTGGGAGGTATAATGGAGTTAAGAACTTGGACACTGGAGTCCTTATTCCTTGTACCCATGCTGACTGACTGTAATCAAGTTACTTAACTTTTTTGTATCATAGTTTCTCCATCTGTAAAATGGACCTCATTGTGCCTACCTCATAGGGTTGTGAAGATTAGAGGAAATATTACTTTAAAAATATCGATAGAAGTAAGGACCAGAACATAGTAAGAGTCAACTGTTAGCTATTGTTATTATTTTAGTCACACAAACACACACACAAAAAAGAAGAGCATCTCTAAAATTAGAATTTTCTTCTCTCTGCCTTTTTTCTCATGTGTAAACTTTAGAACAGTCACGATACCAGTATTATCCCCATTTTTCAGATAATGAACTGAAGTCATGGATTTTGTTCTAAATTACACTAGAAATTAGAAGGAGTGGAAATCAGGGCTTCTTACTACACTAACGGTTTTTCTGTTATAACTATAGAATTAGCAAGTTTTAAACTACCATTAGTAATCATCACCACTGCTTACCTAATTCAAGCTGTTATTGTCCTTAAGAAATGCAGATGAAAGCAATGTAAGCACCGTTCTTTCTCATTTTTTCCCTGGGGTGTTCTATTACTCCTTCTGATACATTCTGACCCATTTTTTTGTCACTATTATCAGTCAGATTGATACTCCCTGGTGAATCTGGCTCTGTCTCCATCTTTACGAAAAGCAGTTCTGCTATCTTCCTAACTCAAAAAGCATGAAAGATTTTATGAAAAATCAGTAATACACAAAAGGGGATTTTAGCATTGGGAACATTTTTTAAGGACAGCACAGTTTCAGCACAATTTAATTTAAATCTGTTTTCTAGGGAGTCTAAATCTATGCCGTATGAAGCTCAGTTTAGAAATAAATTCTGTGTATTCTTTAAACATAAGACAGATTAAATTATCTTCAGTGAACTAATAAACGGCTCTCAAACAGCTACTATCTAGCCCTGTTTTAGCCACCTCTACCTCTCACTTCTCTCAGAGCAGTACCTGGTTCTTGTAGTTCTTGTACCTTTTGAAGATTCTTAAATGTATATCATGTTGGTTCTCAATCCTTATTACTCCTAGCTTGGGATTTGTCTTTCTTGAGTAACCATACTTTGTATTGGGGGTCCCAAAGGCCATACTCAGCCTGGATCGTTTTGTTACACTCATGATTACAGTTTACTACAGTGAAAGCATACAGAATAAAATCAGCAAAGAAAGGGGTCTCTCCCAGTGGAGTTACACAAATGTGCTCAATTCATTCAGCAATGAGTTGTGACAGTATATGTCAAATCGTGTCTACCAGAGAAGACCATTAGAAACTCAGTGTTCAGGTTTCTTATTGGGGGCTGGTCGTGTAGACACCCACTGTCTAATACATACCAAAATTCCAAGCTCTGGAAAGAAACCCATAGTCAGGATGCAGCTGAATACTTGTTTGCACAAACAGTTTAAGTACAGTGAGACACCCTCATCATTTAGGGAATGGTAGGAATCCTCCTGAAACCCAAGTTCCCAAATGCCAGCCATAGGCCAACCTTATAAGCAGAGGATAAAGTCTCAGGCCTGCTGCGTTTATAGCTCTCAACATTTTATTATTGTTCCTTTCTCATCCTACTCAAATGTATATGTTTATGCCTTTCATGAAGATCCCTTTAGTATTGTTTTAGTAGAATTGTAGGTAGGAACAAAATTAGACTCAGTGTTTACCTGGAAATTTCTGTGATTGTAAATTGAAATACCCTAATTTGTATAAAACCATTTTTAAGCAACTTGAGAGAAAACAGATTAAGTAGAAAGAAGAAACTTTAAAAAAAAATTGTTAAAATATTAGGATGTTAAGATCCTAAGAGAAAAACAAGAAGGTACTGAATCCTAGAAACAAGAACAAGCTGCTATAAAGAAAAACCCTTGAGTAGATAAGAAGAGCTTTTAAAATGAAATATACAATAGGCATTGGAAGTGAACATCTGAGAAAAAGTATGTCTGTTCAATTTATAACTAAAGTAGCTAAAAACATCACACTTTATATGCAGACAGTAGCAATAGTAAGCTCGGGAATGGTACACACTCTCCGTAGCAACTTGAGCAATTGAGATGGAAATTGGATAACTGCTTCTGTGAAAGTGATCTACTTAGTTGGATATCTATGCCTAACTCTTCACCATGGAGAAGAGATTGTTTACCACAGTTCACTTTTGCATCAATTTCAAATTTTATGTATTTTCTCCAATAAGTTCCTATCTTGTTTAAATCAACAAAAGTGGAAAAGTGAACTTGACAAAAATAAATTCCATAGAAAAGCATCTGTTCTGTATGTGTTTCAAGTACTGACCATCTTCAAAACAACACAGCCTACGTGTCACAGGTGAAGAGGAATGATACAGAGCTCCAGTAAGACCCTTCTGTCTCAGTCCTGCTACAACAAAATATTGTGAAGTAGAGAGCTTATAAACAGCAGAAATCAGGGTGCCAGCAGACAGTGCCTGGTAAGGCCCATGTGCTGGTTCATAGATGGTGCCTTCTCACTGGTGGAAGAGATGGGGAATATCTGTGGGGTCCCCTTCGTGTGAGGGTTCCATCCTCATGACCTAATGCCTCTCAAAGGCACCTCGTAGTACCATCACATTGAGGGTTAGTCTTTCAACATAAGAATTTGTAGGGGGCATAAACATTCAGATTATAGTACCTTCCTTGTATTAAAATTATGTTAGGTAATTTTCACAAAACATATTTGCAATACTCTTTATTTGAAGAACTAAACAAGGAGACAAAAATGTCTGTATGGAATCAGTTCAGATCTCATATAGGTTATATATTACAAAAATAAAGTGGTGTATGCTAGTTATATTTTAAATCACCAATAATTCAGAAATCCTAAATTAATATTTTCTAAATTAGGGGATGCTACTTTGTATATGGAATAAGGGTTATATGACAAAAAAAAAATTGCTGTTCATCAAACCTTATAATTCTTTATACTTTTTTTTTTCTTAGCGACAAAGACTCACTTTTTGCCCAGGCTGGAGTACAGTGACACGATCATATCTCACTGCAGCCTCAAATTCCTAGGCTCAAGTGATCCTCCCACCTCAGTCTTCTGAGTAGCTAGGCCTACAGCCACATACCACCACACCTGATTAATTTATTAATCGGTTGTAGAGACCTAGGCTGGTCTTGATCTCCTGGCCTTTTGTGATCCTCCTGCCTTTGCAAATCCCAAAACACTGGGATTAAAAGTGTGAGCCACTGCACTGGCCTCTTTGTATTTTTATGTAAAGACTAACATCCTTCTGTAATTAGCCCATTAATTCAGTTTTTCTGGTATTAAGAAAGACCTGATAGGATCTGGCCCATCTGACACAAACTGACATCAGCAAGTCATTTAATAGATGTTATTGACTATTCTAAACCTCATAAATTCTGCATAAAGCATATGTTTATTATGTTTTATGAATGATCACTATCTTAAATAATGTATAATTTCTTGATATTTTTTGATATTACTGATTTTTTTTTTTTAACTCAGGGTCATGTCCTATTAGCTATATTCTATAAAATACTTGGAATCTATTACTTGCAAACCATTGTTTTTAAGCTTGCTATAATCTAAATGTGATTTCAGCACCCGGCTATATTGGAATATAATCTGGGATGGTAGTTGAGCTTTAATTTTTTCCCTTATTTGTCTCAACTCACTCTTAACACCTTTATCGCATGATCTGTAATCTTGTGGATCCACCTCTTAGCCTGTCCCCCTTCTCTTCTTCCTGTGATCCTTTTAAATGCCTTCACTGAAATTCAGCTTTTTCCAAATGGCACTTTGTGCCTTTTGTGGGAAAAACAATCAGCCTATTTGATGCTTCCCAATACTGTTATACCATAATCATCTCTCTGAAACTCTGCCATCTGATTAGGTCATCGTTGGCTGTAATAATAACTTCCACCTTCGTGGATGAATCAGCACTTTCATTCTTGTGTTACGTGATCTTTTTCAAAGCCTTTACTGATAGCTCCTCCAGTGTCTCAATTCAGTGGTTTCCTGGAGATCTAAAACCCTGCGTCTCCATCTGAACCCCTCAGATCAGCTCTTAAAAGGAGCTGTTCTTCCTGACCACTGTCTTCTATCTCTGTTCCCCTCTGCATCTTGAAGTCATCCTTTTTATAACTGTTTTTCACCCTCGTCCTAACTTTTAATCACTTTACCTCTTCTGTTTTCTCTACTCCATTCTAACAATTCTCACGCTTTGATTTTTGCCATCCCAAAGTAGTCATTCACCAGAGTGAGTTTTTTAATAACTACGATCATTCCCACATGTTACAGTTCTAAATTACTCCATGAAAAATACAGCCTGTTTGAACTTCTTATAATGTATAAACCTAAAATAATAGAAATTCTCCAACGATAATGAGTTTATTTGGGAATGAGCAGGATTACAATCCAGAATATGGGTGCTAAAAAGGATAAAAGGCATATTCAGGGAGGTTCAGTTGAGGGTAAGTTTTAAAGGCAAAATGGGGAAGTTTACATAAGTGATTTGAAACAGTTATCTCTGATCAAAAGGATAATAACAAGGGTGGTGTCAGCCGAGGTTTGAATAGGGAGTTGCTGGGCAGCGTCCACAGAAGTCATCTTCAAGGCCGACAGTGACCTTTGTGCAAGATTGTGGTTTCCAGAGAGTCCTTACAGTAGTTTTTATTGTAGGCCTGTCTGTCTGAGCCCCCCACACTGCGTTCCAACTCCATTCTATTAGGGTTTGATAGTTTTCACAAATGGCGTCCACTTTTCCATCAGATTATTTCAATCTTATAATCAAGAAACAGTGTTAACTATGTCTTCTATCAATTGCCTGACTGTAACTGGACCTTCCTGCTTCTCAATATATTCCCTTACAACCTTTCTGTTCACGTGTTCTAAATGTTTTCCATATTCCAAGTGCTTAAGTCCAACATCTTTTCAAAGGGTATGACCGTGCCTTCTACTTCACTAGCAAAAACATAGAATCCATCTGCCAGAGTCTCTCTTCCTTCTCCTCTATGTTGAAATAATCTGGATCCACACTATGCCCCAATTTCTTATTTTAACAAAGAGCTGGTTTGTAAATTATTTTAAATTTTCTGTACAGACCTCCAAGTTTTTCTTTAACTTTTCTTTCTTCTTGACTCAAAAGTATGTGTCTTCCTTTCAAGGGATAACTTGCCCCTTTAACAATTGAACACGCTTTCTCAATCTGCTCTCCTCCATCTTCTACCTCACCCTCTCTATTTAGTCTATTTCTGACCAACACATTGTTAAAGTAGAAACTGTGAATGATCTTTTACCCCATTACAGTCCAATCGGTAACAGTTTTATATACATACACTGACAAAAAATATAAGACCTGTGGGTCAGAGGTTAGTATCACTCATGGCAAAAACTTCAACCAAAGCAATGTCTCTGAGCCCAGTCCCCTAGGGCAGCCCTGTGAGGGACGCGTGTCACCTATACGCGCAGTGGGATGTGCTGCAGGAGAGGAACCCTGAAATACGGAAGAGACACAGAGTCAGGCCTTGGAATGTAAGCACACCTCTACCTGGGAGGAAAAGGGAGACTTACTCCCTGAGGAAAATGATCTCTATTATACTAGTCAACACACAAATACTCCTCTCACCTTAAAGTGAACACAGTCTCTCCAGGCCATGCAAAAACATGAGCTGGTCATAGAGCAGAGTATTCCAACACAGATCTTCCCAGTCCCTCTCAGCTTCATTATCTCTCAGTCTGTACTCGCCGCCTCTGTTGTCTCACCTCTTGTCAACTTCTTGTGTTTCTGCTCGGTGATTCTGTTGAAAACTATTCTGTGCGCAGTACCAGTGACATGCCAATCAGGGAATCAGAGGTCTCTTCTTAATAATTACTGACTTACTGCAGTATTTAACAAGGGCTATCTGTTCTTCCTTTAACCTCTGGACTACTCTGCTGTCTTCTGTCTCTAGTCTGATTCTTACATTTCTCTCCTTTGCCCAACTTATTTTTCAGTCTTGTGCTTTTTACTTCTCACTGTTAAATGTAAACCTATCGCAGGTTGACTTCTCATTCTACATTTGTTCCCTCAAATGTCTTCCACTCTTGAGTTTTAACTGTGAACTTTGTAGGTGACTGTACTTTCTTTTTTACATTCCAGAACTCTCCTGTCATTTTTATTTCTGCCTAGATGCAATAAAGTTTAAATATAAGAACCAACTCCATGACCTGACTTTTTAATTCTTTGTCAGTACAACCCTCATTCTATCAGTTTTCTTAATTCAAAACCTGAGAATATGGTGTAGTTGACTCACTCAAATTCAAGGATTTTTTTTTTTTTATTTAAGTGCTCTTTGTTAGGTTTTAATTTAAAAGATAATCAAAATACAGTAGTTTTTCGGAATATGCAGTAATAGATAAAGTTCAAGGAAATTTTAGTTACATGTAGTGCCCCAAATATTCTGTCTTCACCAAATTCAAGTTTTTTAACTGGAATTCTTTGTTCCACTCTAGTCCGTTTTCCACGCTATGAAATCACTCATACAGAATCGTATTACAGAGTTTGTAGGGGCTAACGCTTGATTCTTAACATTGTGTATGTGTTCAAGGCCTCCGTGTTGGATCACTGCCCCACCAGCTTCAGCTTCTGCTGTATTTCCCACACCACCCCACACCACCATCCCAAAGTACTTTCTTTGACTTAAGTTCATTACTCATTTATTCAGCCTCTTTTTAAAAACTTATTGTGAACCAGGCATTATGCTAGGCCCTAAGGCCATAAAACTAAGTTATGGTCGTTCTTAAGAGAGAAATAAATACATAAATACGTGTATGGAGTTTGATTAGTAATGTGAGGATACAAAGTGGTTTCTCTCTCCCTAAGATGCTTAACCTGAAAATATAAAGGATGGCAGTCTAGTATAAGTTTTTGAAGGGTGAGTTGAAATTTGTCATCTGACCATAAAAGTGTATTCCAGGAAAAATATTACTACAAATATGTACAAAGGCACAGAGTTATGAAATTAAACTATTTTAAGGCAGGTACAGTCACTTATGCCTGTAATTCTAGCACTTTGGAAGACCAAGGCAAGGGAAACAATTGAGGCCAGGATTTCAAGCAACCTGGGCAACACAGTGAGACCCTGTTTTACAAAAAATAAGAGAAATTAGCCAGACCTGGTAACGTGCACCTGTCGTCCCAGCTCCTTGGGAGGCTGAGGCTGGAGGATCAGTTGAGCCTAAGAATTCAAGGTGCCACAGCACTCAAGCCTTGTCTCTAAAAATAAAAAAAGAGGGAAAAGTATCATTCAGCATTTTAAAAGAAAGCAAAAGAAATTGAACTGCTTACTTGAAGAATTGTAAATTCAAGACAACTGGACTATAAGATTAAAGGTGAAGACAAAAAAGATGTAAAGATGGGAAGGTAGGACTAGATAACAAAAGACCTTTTATGTATTAAACAAGTGTGGGCTTTTTTTTTTTTTTTTTTTTTTGACTACTGTGATCAGATTTACTTTTTAAAAACTACTCCATCATCATAATTTATTCAGGCAAGAATCATGATAATAGTAAAACTAGCATGTGAAAGTTTGAAGAATGAGATGGTTACTTAGTCTGTATGTGTCTCCCCACACATTACTTATTAATTACAGTGGGGAAAACCCTATAGACACCACCTTACCCCGTGGACCAAAGTTAACCTCCCAGAAACAGGACAGAGCAGCAGCGTGAGCCCTGATAGGAGGCTGTGAGAATCACGCAGCAGCACCCTTCCCTGTTCGTCCTACCAAAATGCATCACCTGACTGACCAGAAGGAAACACTACAAGATCACCAGTCTGCACTCTTAAAAACTCTGAATATCATGGAAGAAATAAATGATGATTAAAGGACACTCAATGCACATGAAATCTGTTTCCAGATCCTGGATTTTTTTCCATAAGGACATTATTAGGGTGATTGGCAAAATATGAATAAGTTCTACAACCTACACAGTACACTGTTATGATTTTTGTAACTGCATTATGGTTGCAGTACAGAATTTTCTTTTAAAGAAGTATACATTGAAATACTTAGAAGCATGACACAACTGTCAGATTATTTTTTAAAAATCATATATAGTGCACTGACATTCACAGCAGCATTATTTGCAAGAGCCAAAAGGTAGAAACTACCCAATGTCCATCAGTGGGTGAATAGATAAACAAGAAAAATATTCAATGAAATATCGTTCAGCCTTTTAAAAGGACATTTTAACACATGCTGCAATATAGACAAACCTTGAAGACATTATGGTACATGGAAATCAGTCACAAAAGGACAGATAGAGCTGTGTTTACTTACATGAGGTGTCTAGAGTAATCAAATTCATGCAGGCAAAGTAGAATAGTGGTTATCAAAGGAGGAGCTAATGAGTTGTTTAATAACTAGGGACGGAGTTTTAGTTTGGGAGGATAAGGAGGTTCTGAAGATGGATGGTGGTGATGTTTACACAGTAACGTGAAAGTGCTTAATGCCACTCAACCATACACTTAAAAAATTGTTAAAATGGTAAATTTTATGTTCAAGGTATGTTAACACAATTTAAAAAATGAAAATAAAATCCTATACAGAAAGGTGGGAATAAAGGAAAAGCAAGAGTTATGAAGGGAAACAGAAACAAATCAAAAGGCAGTTGTAAGAATCCACCATGGGCTCAGTGCCTGTGGCTCAAGTGGCTAAGGTGCCAGTCACATACACCTGAGCTGGCAGGTTCGAATCCGGCCCAGGCACAGCAAACAACAATGACGGCTGTAACCAAAAATAGCCGGGCATTGTGGCAGGCGCCTGTAGTCCCAGCTACTTGAGAGGCGGAGGCAGGAGAATCGCTTGAGCCCAGGAGTTGGAGGTTGCTGTGAGCTGTGATGCCACGGCACTCTACCCAGAGCAACAGCTTGAGGCTCCGTCTCAAAATAATAATAATAATAATCCATTGTGGTAGTAGAGAGTGAAAATGGACATGTCTGAGAATATCTAATAGTGTAGTATTTTAGATTCCTCCGTTACAATTCAGCTTCTGTTGATGGTGGTAACTAAAATACAGTCATGTGCCATATAACCACATTTCAGCCAACTGCACACGTGGCAGTGGTCCTGTAAGATTATAATGGAGCTGAAAAATTCTTACCTCCTCGAGACATTGTAGCCATCATGACACTGTAGTCCAACAAATTACTCATGTATCTGTGCTGATGCTGATGTCTACTGTGCTGCCAGTCACATGAAACTAATAGTGCATACAATTACGTGTAATACGTAATACTTGACGATAAAGGACTCTTGTTACTGGTTTATGTATTTACTATACTTTTAACATTATTTTAGAGTGTATTCCTATGTTTGTTTGTTTGTTTGTTTGTTTTGCAGTTTTTGGCCGGGACTGAGTTTGAACCCACTACATCTGACATATGGGGCCTGCACCCTACTCCTTTGAGCCACAGGCACCGCCCTGTACTCCTATGTTTTAAAAAAAAAGTTAGAGCAGCGCCTGTGGCTCAGTGGGTAGGGCGCTGGCCCCATATACCAAGGGTGGTGGGTTTGAACCTGGCCCCAGCCAGCTAAAAAGAAAAAAAACAGCAGTGGCAACTGTAACAAAAATAACCAAGCATTATGGTGGGCACCTGTAGTCCCAGCGACTTGGGAGACTCAGATAAGAGACTCACTTAAGCCCAGGAGTTGGAGGTTGCTGTGAGCTGTGACGCCACAGCATTCTGACACCAAGGACAACAGAGTAAGACTCTGTCTGAAAAAAAATAAAAATAAAAATTTAAAAATTAACTGTAAAGCATGGTCAGGTAGGTCCTTCAGGAGGAATTCTAGAAGAAAGTGTTATTAGCACAGGAGACACCAGCTCCACACGTGTTATTGCTCCTGAAGACCTTCTAGTTGAGACTAGATTGGAGGTGAAAGACAGTGATATGGACGATCCTGACCCTTGTAGGTCCAGGCTAATGTGTGGTCTTAGTTTTTAACAAGAGTTTAAAAAATAAAAAAAAAAATTAAGTAGAAAACAGCTTATACAATAAGGACATAAGGAAAAATTTTCATAAAGCTATATATAATGTGTGTTTTAACCTAAGTGTTATTATGAAAGAGTCAAACTATTTTTAAAAATTAAAAAGATTTTAAAGAAAAAAGTGATTTTAAGCTAAGGTTAATTTATTACTGAAAAAAATATGTTTTTAAGTTTAATGTAGCCTAAGTTTACAATGTTTATAAAGTCAACAGCAGGGCACAGCAGTGTCCTCGGCCCTTGCACGCACTCAACACTCCCTCACTGACACCCAGAGCAACCTCCAGTCCAGCAGGCTGCATTCATGGTAAGTGCCCTATACAGGTGCACCATTTTTTATCTTTTATACTGTATTTTTATTGTGCGTTTTCTAGGTTTCAATATGTTCAGATGCACAAATACTTGGTATTGTGTTACAGTTGCCTGCAGCATTCAGTACAGTAACATGCTGCACTGGTTCGTAGCCCAGGAGCAGTGGCCTGTGCCACGTGGCCTAGGAGTGTAGAGAGCTGTGCCGCTGAGCTGGGTGATGGTTGCTCGGTGATGAAATGGCCTAACAACATTTCTCAGGACATACCACTGTCATTAAGCAGCATGTGACTACATGACAGACGTGAGTAGATACACAGGCTTCTGTCTTGGCCTGAGCATTTAATTCTTATTTCCTCTTCATAACTTGATTCAAACACAACCTCCGTGAAGAAGTCCTCCCTGACTCTGCACGGGCTTTTCCTCTTACCCCTTCCTGAACTGAGTTAGTCTTTCTTCCTAGATTTGTGATAACGTCTTTTGCATTTATATCACGATGTGTCAAAGTAGATGGATTATGTATTTCTTCCAAATACTGTGCTCCTCGTGTACAGAAATAGTGGTCATGTTTATGAATCCGTTGCACCTTTCCCAGCGTGTGGCGAACAATAGGGGCTCAGTTAATGTTGGGATGAAATCAGTGCATTACCGACCACCTATCCTATTTTTCTTCATAATGTACTTTCCTCTCTCTTTCCAGGGCCCTAATGTTCATACCTTACTTTAATAGTCTTGTAACTGGTCTTTCTCCTTCTTTCATTCCATTCTTTAGTTCTTACATCGTAGCCAATACATTAATGTTAGATTAATGAAATTCCATATTTTGGAATGTCTATTAAAACCTGCAATATCTTCCATTGTCTAAAGAATAGTCTAAGTTCACAGTAAGGACTGAAACCCTTCACACTATGCTCTCAGAATATACCACGTTTACTTTGAATTCTGATTGCCTAACTATTCAAGTATTTGAGCACCACCCTTGGCAAGACTTTGTAAAGGAAGCTAGTTTACTACGATAAATATGATAAATGCTCGTTCTCTTTATGTTCACTCCTCCTTCCCTGTTTTCTTTTATGACTTCATTATAAGAGAAAATAATCTTTGTATAACACTCAGCCATGTTCATATTTAAGGAAGAAGTTCCATTTTAAGACAAAACGTGAGTAACATAATGTAATTTAGGATGGGTGGCAAGCCATCCCGCACAAGGTCTAGCACCCATAACAGAGGTTTAATAACTGTTTAAACCAAATTAATTCAATTGTTTACATTTTTAAAGGTAGAAATTGAAGTGTAAGACTATAACGAAGTTATTGCTTTACTGTTTTAAGCCTTTGGAAACCTATTTTTGCTTTATAATAATTGAACTTTACTCACCATTATTGTTTGTACTTTTATCACTTGGAAGCACAAAGTGAAAACGTAAGAATACTGCACTGCACATTCTCAAAACTTTCTTTCTGTACTCTCGTCATAGGTCATCGGTAAAGTCAGATGTGCCACCGACGTTGACAAACACAAGTAAGTCTTACAAGTATCTCACGTTTAATCTAAAAGATGTAAAGCCATTTATTAATATTAATCATTAGTATCTAAAAGATGCAATTTTGTTTTTTACAGCATACTTCCCAAGGTTGAAGGAGTGGTTGCTGAGGGAGGCTTAGCAATTTTCTAGAAAATCCAAGTATTTAGACTGGTTCAAATGAAGTGAATGTAGTAGCCGCATTTCTCTGCCTGAGCCGTACTGCTGACTAATTCCTTTCTCTTGCTGCTGTCACTGTCTCACTTCAGATGGAACTTCATAGGGTCCACTTATACCAAAGTTAAATTACGCCATTCAGGGTGAGAATGTATGTGATCCCACAAAATGAGTAATGTTTCAGTACTGATCTTAGGATCCCCTGTGCATAAACTTGTTTTCCCACTAACTTGCCCCAATGCCCCTCATATACCCTCTATGTTTTAGTTTCCTAAACTGCTCTAATGCCTGGCATGCGTAATTTCTAAATCCTTTTGAATGTCAAACTATATAATTTTTATTACTTAATCTGAGAATATTAAAATCTAACCTTTTCAAAATCTTTGTACTTTTCGTGTACATGTAAAGGTTTAGTTTGCTTGTTACAGATTACACATTACCTTCAATTTAACTCGTGTAAACCATTTCCAAATGCAGATACTTTATGATTCTAAAGATTGAAAGTGACCCAAAATACAAGAGATTGGGATGCCAGATCAATTTCTAGATCACATTATTTAATTTAGGGGTACAAACACTTTTGAAGTAGGATTACAGAGAGTAGATTCCTACAGAGAGCTGTTATTGCTGTTTGATACAGATAACCACATCTGACCTGGGGAGTTTTTATGAAGTGGTCTGATTTTTCTTAGGAGGAAGAGGTTAAGCATTTCATGTGTGGAGTTGCTCTGTATAAGTAGCAAATGCTCAACTTTTTAAGAAGATGAGGTAGAGCTTGAAACTCTCTACATATACTGTGCCTGTGTATGTTCTTACAGTCAAGTTTAAAACTAATGTTTGCTATAAATAATCAGAAGTTTATAAGATTGAACATTGTTTAAAATAGATTTCTCTTACCTCTTAAAATTAATATTAAATGAATAATATAAATTTAGACTGTATATTATTTTTCAGGCAAATTATAAAAGCCTGGTAATTCTTGAGATGGAAAGATCAGTGAAAATATGCCTAATAGTTTTGAAAATAAAAAAATTCAGAGGCTAGGCACGGCGACTCACACCTGTAATTCTAGCACTCTGGGAGGCTGAGGCAGGAGGATCGCCTGAGCTCAGGAATTCGAAACCAGCCTAAGCAAGAGTGAGACCCTGTCTCCAAAAATAGCCAGGCATTGTGGCAGGTGCCTATAATCCCATATAATCCCAGCTACTTGGGAGGCTGATGCAAGAGGATCATTTGCAAGAGTTTGAGGTTGCTGTGAGCTATGACACTACAGCATTCTACCCAGGGCAACAAAGTAAGACTTTGTCTCAAAAAAAAAAAAGAAATCAGGATTATTTGAAATACTGTTAAAATAGTCCTATATTATTCTTCTGGTAAAGACAACTGAATTGAAGTTAACATGATGTTATTTCTGAATTAATACTTTAAAAATCTATGCCATTTTAAGATGGTTTAGAAACATCTAACTACATTTTTTTCTTTCAGAATTCTGCTGCATTTGGGCTTTATCTTGGCAAGCCTTCTCTTCTTAGTAGTGAACTTGACTTGTGCAATGCTAGTCCACGGAGATGTCCCAGAAAATCAGTTGAAATGGACTGTGTTTGTCCGAGCACTGATTAATGATAGCCTGTTTATTCTTTGTGCCATCTCTTTAGTTAGTTACATATGCAAAATTACAAAAATGTCATCAGCAAATGTCTACCTCGAATCAAAGGTAAGCATATTTCTTATATTTGCACTTAAATCTAATTTTCAAATCCTTGTCCTATTAACCATACTTCAGTGGAACGTTTATATTGCTCTTTTTTATTTTTTTTTTTTTGAGAGAAGGTCTCACTATGTTGCCCATGATGGAGTACAGTGACATTATACAGACATGATCATAGCATAGTACAGCCTCAAACTTGTGCCCCATATACCGAGGGTGGGGGGTTTGAACCCAGCCCCGGCCAAAGTGCAACAAAAAATAACCAAGCTTTGTGGCAGGCGCCTGTAGTCCCAGCTACTCAGGAGTCTGAGGCAAGAGAATCACCTAAGCTCAGGAGCTGGAGGTGGCTGTGAGCCGTGGCATTCTACCAAAGGCAATAAATAAGATGAGACTCTTCTCTCTAAAAGAAAAATAAATAAATAAAAAATAAAGTATCCTAAATGGCATTTGGGAAGAAAAAATAGTCACTAGAAATTTAAAAGTATTCAAAATTTGGCCCTTAATAAACAATGTTTTTGTTTTTGTTTTGTTTTTAAAGAATTTATGTTAATACTAAGCATATTGTACTTTCTGTGAGTCTGTATTAAAGGCTAATTGAATTAAATAAACCAGAATTTAGATGAGTGATCGGAAATATAGTCTATTACATTGTTAGCAGCACTAACAACTTAAGATTTTGCCTAGTAAAGGATGGTAGTATTACCTAAAAAACAAGTTTAGCAGATTATGTCTGTGCACACTTGGGTTAGCAGTGTTAAGGTGTCATATAGGTGAAGTGTTCATTTGTATAAAGGCTGAGAAAATGTTACTTCACTCTGTAATGTGAAACCCATATGATATTTCAAACAGCTAATCATATAACTAAATTGATAAATGCCTTGCTTCTCTCTTTTCTTATACTTTGGATCAATAAACAGAAGCCAAATTAATAAATTAATCCATTAATAACCATGGAAGTTTCCACTCGTATGGGACTGACAACACGGTTAAGTGGAAAATTGGTCATAATCATGTGTGTGTAGCATTGAGTATCATAGAGGTGTCAATACGGGGAGATTGGGTGTGGGTGTATACATACACACCTTTTTACCATAACTTGCCAAGGAAAGCTTGCTTTAATTTGACATCATTGCCTGTTCACTGAAACTAAGCAAGAAGCATCTTAAACGGTAAAAACAGTTCTCTGAAATATTTTTAGACCTGTATCTTGTCATTATCTTAATATAGTCCTAGTAAAGTACTATAATTAAACATATGGTAATCAACTTGTTCCCTAAATTTAGGCACAGATTTTAATTTTACTTCTTAAACATATTTTAGTGGAATGTTGGAAAAAATATATATATACAGCTAGAAAGAGAAAGAAGAGAAAGTTAGCTTTTCAAAGTTATTAATCTTACCTTAAAATTATTTTTTAGCTTTTATTCTAAAGGGGTCTTAAAATTTAAATATTTTAGCTAATTGAGGTGAAATAATAAATTCAGTTTATAATGAATAATATCATCAGTGTATGATCATATCTTTAAGTAGTAGCAATAGCATCTTTACTTAATATAGTAACATCACCATAGAAGTCGTACTTCTTGCTTGTCTAGGGAGGCATAAATAGATGTGGTTGAATTTAAGTGCTTCTTATCTAAATACCTAGGAACTCTCTAAGTTTGATTTTTCTTATTTTGAAATACATAAGACTCTGAATATACAAAAGTTGCCAGCCTGAGAAGAACAGTTACCTGATAAATCTTTCAGAATTATTTCAAACATCTTCCTCTTACTATCATATGAAAGATAGTCACTTTTGTTCTAATTATTTTTAAAGTCTTAAATTTAAAAGCTGCATGGATTCAGAATTATCTAGGAACACTACACAAAGACATGTTCAGATACATACTTCTAAAAAGAGATGAGATGGTAGATGATTTGTATTACATTGTACCGTTACGTATTTCTTATCTTCCTAACTAGGTTATAAACTTCTGCATTCAAGCCGGGCAGGGTGGCTCACTCCTATAATCCTAGCACTTTGGGAGGCTGAGGCGGGTAGAATGCTTGAGTTCAGGAGTTTGATACCAGCCTGAGCAAGAGCAAACCACTCACACGCACACCTCCCCAGTCCTGTCTCTACTAAAAGTAGTGTGGTGGCGGGCAGGTGCTTGCAGTTCCAGCTCCTTGGGAGGCTGAGGCAAAAGGATCTCTTGAGCCGGGGAGGCAGGGGGGGCAGGGGGGAGGCAGAGACAGGGACTCTGTCTCAAAAACAGACAAAAAGAACCTTCTGCATTCAAAAGAGCTGTACTATTTCTCCTTTTTATAAACTCAATTTTGTCCTTTCTCAACTCTAAAATAAAATTTAGATGACTCACTATCTGAGTTATCTTAAAATTTTATATATTCCTCTGGGGACACTAATCAGTTTATACTGGGTAACATTTGTGCATGCATACCTAATTTTTTTTTTTTTTTTTTTTTTTTTTGTATTGAAAGTGTCTCAATTTATAATACAAAGTATAGTGGTTTGGCATCAAAAAAAAAAGCACCCACAAAATACGTGGCTTAGGCGATTCTCTTGCCTCAGCTTCCCAAGTAGCTGGGACTACAGGCGCCCACCACAACTCCCGGCTAATTTTTTGTTGCAGTTTGGCTGGGGCCGGCACCCTTGGTATATGGGGCCACCCTCGGTATCTGGTGAACCCACCACCCTCAGTATATGGGGCCGGCGCCCTAACACTGTGCCACAGGTGCCACCCAAGGATCTTTTTTTATTTTTTTTTATTTTTATTTTTTTTTTTGCAGTTTTGGCCGGGGCCAGGCTTGAACCCGCCAGTGCCCTACACCTTGCGCCATCGGTACCCTACTCCTTGCGCCATAGGTACCGCCCTAATTTTTTTTTTCTTTTTTTTTTTTTTTTTTTGGCAGTCTCACTCTGTCTCCTGGCTAGAACGCAGTGGTTCACTATACCTTACTGCAGCCTCCAACTCCTGCGGTCAAACTCAGATCTGACCACAGGTCTTTGTTAGTAACTACTGTTTTTTATAAGGCAGCACAGACTCGGTTTACATGCCCTGTGCTTACTTACAATCTTTTAGGTATGTATTCATACATAGTGGTAATTCACATATGTATGTTTGCATGCCTATTAATGACATTATTCCGCATAAATTCTTACTGGACTCAGCCATACTTCTGTCCAAAAGAATAAACAATTTTATAATGCTATGATTAGTGTACATTGATGTACACATAAATATCCTCTATTCTATCAATAGTTGAGTAGTTGGGTCTAAAGCTTAATTGTTGGTTATTTTCATTTCTGTATATGTAAACTATTTCTCATTGAATTATAGAGCAGAATCTGGGTATTTATATATTTGGCATATATGTTTTCTGTTTATATTAAAATTTTACTTTTGTTAAGAGTGTTACCCTTCATAAGTCATGTGTGTAGTTAAGGAGTAGATGTTTAATCTTGTTATTCTTCTCAACAACTTCATATTACTACAATTTTTCTGCTGTTTATTATACAAGTATACTATATTATGTGTTTACATTTTATGTTCCTTGAAATTTGAGAATGAAAGTCCACTTTATTATTTCTTTTCATTGTTGTGCTTCAGTAGTTATGATATTATTCAAAATATTATTATACCTAGATGTGAAGTAAAATTAGCCAACATTTTTTTCTTTGTTAACATCCTTGTCAGGCTTTAGAATACTAACATATTTATCTCATAAACTGAAAGTGAATAACACAGTATGTTCAACAAAATAGTAATAACTCAAGCTCTAGAGTTATATTGCCTAGATTTACATCTAGGCTCTGCCATTTATTAACTCTTCAACTTCAACCTCTCTACCTTTAAAGTGAGATAAGTATAGTAACCTCCTCCATAGCATTGTTGCAAGGATATGATGATAATGTGTGGGAAATAATACATAGTAACATTTTTAATGACATAGTGTACTATTTGTCACTAAAAATATAAACACATATTTTGACATAGTTTATGGAACAGAATTTTTTTTTTTTTTTTTTGAGGCAGAGTCTCACATTGTCACCCCTGGTAAAATGCTATGGCGTCATAGCTCACAGCAACTTCAGACTCTTGGGCTCAAGCGATTCTCTTGTTTCAGTCTCCCAAGTAGCTGGGATTACAGGTGCCCACCACAACACCTGGCTATTTTTAGAGGCGGAGTCTCAAACCTGTGAGTTCAGGCAGTCCACTTACCTCGGCCTTCCAGAGTGATAAGATTATGGGTATGGGCCACCACGCCCGGCCTAGAACAGGATTATTTTTAGAAAACTTGAACAAATGCTTCCATCATCCATTTGCCAAAAAGTTGTTCTTTAATAAACTTTTTTAGTTTTTTACTTTTCACTGTTAAATTTGTCTGTTTACTAACTGGTGTTTGTTTCAGACAGTCTCCCTCTGTCACCTTGGGTAGAGTGCCATGGCATCATAGCTTACAGCAACCTCAAAGTCTTGGGCTCAAATGCTCCTCTTGCCTCTGCCTCCCAAGCGAGATTACAGGTGCCTGCAACAACACAAGGGCTATTTTTTAGATACAGGGTCTCGCTCTTGCTCAAGCTGATCTCAAACTCCTGAGTTTAGCCAATCCACCTGCGTCAGCCTCCCAGAATGCTGGGATTACAAGAGTGAGCCCCTGCACTTGGCCTTACTCCCTGGTATTATTTCCATCAGACTTGTTGTTTTATAGTTTTATAGGCATTTAGCCATGTTAACCTTATAAAATTTTAATTTTTTCTGATTATTAAAATTTAGCAATGTAGGCTGGGCACAGTAGCTCATGTCTGTAATGCTAGTACTCTGGGAGGCTAAGAGGCACACAGTGCTTGAGCTTAGGGTTTTAAGACCAACCTGACCAAGAGTGAGACCCCATCTCTACTAAAAATACAAAAAAAATTAGCCAGCACTGTGCCTGTAGCGAGAGGATCACTTGAGCCCGAGAGTTTTGAGGTTTGCTGTGCGCTCTGACTCTACAACACTTAACCCCAGGGTGACAGAGTGAGACTGTGTCTCAAAAAAACACACAACAAAAAAACACTTTGCAATGTTAAGACTATGATTTCAAAAAATTTTTTTAAACAGCAATGATGTCACCATTGACACAAACATAACTCAGTGTAAATGTAACTTTATACCCTGATTTTTCCCTTATTCTAGTAAAGAATTTTCTCGTTATTATTATTAAAAATTTCTTTGATAAGCCTTTAAGTGGTTTTCTAAAAGAATGTCAACCTCCATTATGTTAATATTTTTTAAAATGAGTTTTTGCTTTTTATTTTTAGTAAGAGTTGAGGGGTATGGTAATTGTATCTAGAACTGGCTACCTTAGCTCATTTTACAAAGTACTTAGGTACCTTTTATATTGTCTTTTTATTACTTAATTTTTAATTTGTGTTTTATTCTTTAAGGAGCTGGAATAGTGCTGTGATTTGATTCTCTTTTTCAGTATGGCACATTTAATTGCTTTTTAAATATTTGTTATTGTCAATTTAAATAGTTTATTTCTGCTCTTTTTTTTTTTTTAACTTATTTAGGCTTGTTGCTTTGTTCAACGTCTATGTCCTTATATAGACATTTAATTCATTCTTTTGTAAACTAATATGGAAATTTAAAACAATCTGTTTTCTCAAGTACTGCTTTCCATGAAGTTATAATGCAGCAACATTCCTTATTTAACAAAAATAAAGGAAGTTTCTGTTTGGATTTCAGCCATGTCTCAAACAATGCCAATTTACACATCAGGGTAAATTAGATATTATCTTTAGCCATTGGTCTCCATTCAACTCACCTTAGAAGAACATCTCAAGTTCAGATGCATGTCCTCTTCAGGGCCCCTGACTTCCATTGGAAGTTACCAGTTTTACTCTCTGCTTGATTGTTCGTGCCTATGAATCTGGCCCACTAACGAAGAATTTTCATACTCCAGGTTTTTGTCAAAGAAAATAAACTCTCAGCTGTTATATTCAAAAGCGTAATTACCTGAAGGATGCGGGGTCCACTTCCACATCTACTCGACATTGTGTGCTCAGCCCAATCCATTTTGTTCCAGTTTTGCACCAAGAGTGCTTTGTATCCTAGGTAGTGTCGTCTTTTCTGACCTATACTTTGACATTATGTCTTGGCCTACATCAAGATATTTGTTTAAGAAATTTCTTACAATAAAAGTTTAGTTTAAAGTCACTATTGTATAATGTTAAAGATTCAAGGGTGGCCAGCCTGCAGGCCACGTGCAGATTATTTGGGGGTGGTTTTGCTTATTATGGTGTGGGATATAATTAAAGGTGTAAATGGTTTTTTTTTTTTTTTTTTTTTTTTTTTTTTTTTTGCTTATCCACTTTCATTAGTGTTTGTGTATTTAATGTGTGGCCCAAGACAACTCTTATTCTTCCAACGTATGGCACAGAAGAAAAAAATGTTGAACACCACTGTGTCCTCAGAACTTAGATTCATCATGCTTAAGCCCAAGAGTTAGAGGTTGCTGTGAGCTGTGACATTACGGCACTCTACCCAGGGCGACATAGTGAGACTCTGTCTCAAAAAAAAAAAAAAAATGAAAAAAAGAATAGCGTTCTTTACTCTGGCAACTGTGTTGTTCAGAAGGAAGATGTGGCTCACATTTATCAATTTTAGATAACCTTATGATACCCATTTTGGTTCAGGCTCTACCTCTGTTTCCATCTCATTTTCTTACCCATCCCCCCCACCCATATACATTTCTATATTTATTTATTATTTGTATGTATCTCTAATTGCTTCAAATGCTGTTGGGTAGTGAGAGTGGTATAAATAAAAATAGGATTGGATATATTTTTGGATATGTTTATTTTCAAATACCACTTTTTGAAACTGGTATGTGAAGACCTTAGTGAGAGACAGCGAATTATAGTGCTGAAAAGATGGAACCTGAGACCAGAGAGAGAAAGATATAAACCTCATCTGTTCCTTGTTGGCTGTGTGTCCATGGTCAAGTATTATCATCCCCAAGCTCTACCTTCCTGATAGTAAAATGGACATAATGGTAGTGTTGATCTCATGGGTTGCTGTGAGCATCTCAGGTTTTCCTAAGAATTAAATAAAAATGTACCTAAGGTGCCAAGTAGAATGCTTAGCACCCAAAAGTGCTTATCAGTGGTAGTTGCTATGGTTTCCTGTGTTCTAAGGCATGAGTCCTAGCTTCAAGAAGTTCTTGAACATCTGAAAATGTTTGCAAAATTACCTGGAGTGGGGTCCTATATATTGGATTGGATATACTTTTGGATATGTTTATTTTCACATGCTAGTTTTTGAAATTAGTATGGAAAGACCTTACTGAGAATGTACTATAGTGCTTAAGTGATGAAAACCTCGGATCAAATTCTCAGCGACCAAAAAAAGAATAAGAATCACTGAAGTACAGGATTTCTTACCATGTCACCCTCAGTAGAGTGCTGTGATGTCACTGCTCACAGCAACCTCAAACTCTTGGGCTTAAGCGATTCTCTTGCCTCAGCCTCCTGAGGAGTAGCTGGGACTACAGGTGCTCAACACAACACCTGTGAGACAAGGTCTCACTTTTGCTCAGGCTCTTGGTCTCAAAACTGT